>JAKUCV010007848.1:0-23421 GCA_028386065.3 Turnera subulata | reverse complement strand
TTTGAGTCTTAATAGGAATAGACTTGTGATAGGAAACCTAGTCGCGATAGGAGTTCTATTACTAGTTGGAAAAGGGCTGAAACCTTGCGGCACCTATATAAATAGGACGCGTGAGGGGGAGTTGTTGGGCATGTATTGTTGTTGATGATTTATTAATAATAATACTGAGTCTTCTCCCAATTACTTCTCTTGCTTTATTGTTCTCTTGGTTCTCTCTTTCGTGTGTTTGCGTGTGTAGGCTTACAAGTTAAGGGACGATCTTGCTTGTGCCGCACGGTGAGAGTGTGCATCCGCTGCGCCACACTCTTGGTCCGTGACAACATGGGCCACCAGCAACTTACAGCAGGACCACTTCTGCTGTTGACAGTAAAGTGTGGTTTCTTTCAGAAACCAAGTCCGTGGTTTTTGTGTGGTTCTTGTACGAAACCACGCTGCATATCAATCAACACAAATATATACAAACTTCTAACCAGGTTTGTTAATCATCAAAATCAATATATAATTATTCACTAAACATGATTAGTCATTAATAATCCTTATTAAGCTCATGTTTAGGTCATCAATCATCTCCTTTTTTACAATGACAAACATTGTGTTGATTTCTGCAAAAAAAACCAGGGTCAGTTAATATAACACTTCATATAAGTACACTCCCCCAGTTGCTCTCCCTTATTAAGCTCATGTTTAGGTCATTATCCCCCTCAACATCAGAAATTTTTAAATTATAAAAAATACAAATTATTTTTAAAATTTTTAAAAAATAAAAATCATAATTTAACTTATTTTTTAATTTAAAAATTTAAATTTTTTATTTATTTTATTTTTTTCCCTTCTTTCTTCTCCACACGTCCAGAAAAAATTATATTTTTTAAAAAATTTTAAACTAAAAAATAATTTACTTTATGATTTTTTATTAATTTAAATTTTTAAATTTTTTGGGTACTTTTTTAAATGATTTCCAAAATTTTGATATTGGGTAGAGTTATATATTTATCAGAGATTTTTTAATGGGGTTCTGGGTTGGGTCGGTTAGTTGGGTCAAATTTTGGGTGGGTAAACTGGTTTGAATAGTAAATTGCTGAATTTAGGGGTATAATCGGTAAAAAGGATTAAAACCTAAAAAAATTGACCAACTGAGTGATCAAAACCAATCAAAACTCAACACAAGGATGAATTTCAATTTGAGGGGGCAACACGGGGATGAAATGTGACATTAATCTTTCCTAAATCATGCACACACAATAATACATTCATGAACTTCATAATCACAAATGCAGAGCAGAGCCATTCATCACAACAGCAACAAACACAGCAATAACAAACACACAACAAACACCGAAAATTACCACAACGATATCTGGTATTAATTGTAAGTATCCGGGCATGCAAACTATAAACAATCAAGTGCAGCGGAAAGACCCAGAAACCTTGGAGGATCCAAGTGAAGCAATCAAATCGAACAACAAAAATGAACATACCTGAAACGGTTAGGATCTTTCACCTAACTGAAGAACCGAATCAACTAGAGCCGGAAGAATATCCTGCTCCTCTACGGTATCCACACGAACCGTCAATCACAGGCCGGAATCGTCTCACTCCCGAACCGTGGTGCTAGCTACGGATTTCCGAGAGCTTTGTGGTGTTTGATGTGTTTTACTTTCTTTCTCAAAGAATGGGTGTGAGTGTGTTCTTTTTCAAAACTGAAACCTCTCACTCTCAAGTCTGAAAAATCTAATGGCCATAGCAAAATGAGCACACACTAATCAGATTATTCACACCCACTAATCCCACTCACAAAAGTGTTAGACATTGGCCAACACACTTGGTCATCATGATTAGCCTTTTGTCCAATTATGTCTCCACTAGTGCTAACGGGAATACACATCACTAGGCACCAGGTTTGGCTCAATAATTCTTACAATTAGTAAACCAAGCCAGCCCAAAAACGACCCTGGTCCAAGCACAGTCCAACCACAAACCGGTTCAACCACGATCCAACCATGGTTCAACCACCTGCTCGAATCAACGATTCTAAGTGTGTGACCCTGTAGGCACTTGTAACATCCGGCAATAATTGTAAACTCATTTACAATTATAAGCAAAGAGCGGCGTCTAGCACACATCATTGCTACCCAAACGACAAGATCAGTACTGATTCAATATGCCTCGGAAACATGTCATCGTCCTTTCGTCCACTATCAAGATTAAGCCGAGACATGGAAAACGTCAATCTCGTATAAGTTTAATCTTAGTTTCTTGATCCCCAAGTTAACTGTGCATAACGGATACTAATGATATCACCATATCATATAATCGGAGCATGGCCATGCATTTACAGTTCAACTCTATCAAGAGGCCCAACTGATAGTATACCCGTTATATGGGTCGGACGAATCCCATCTTGATCAATCAGAACCCACTACACATTTATCATATACCCAATGATTACCCTTAAGTCCACCCAGTTATGGATGACTAGGAATAATATCAAAGTGTATGACTCACATGTTGGGAACCTTGATGATCTCAGGTCTAAGGACAATACATATAAGAACCACTAATGACAATCATATAACGTTCCATGTAGGGTTCTTATGTGGGTCGGTCCAGTCCACAAGTTCTCTAACTTGTACTCGTATGTAGAATTCATATCTCATATAATTCTCAACATACGCTAGTCTTAATTTATTATTACAATCCATCCATAATAATGATAGACTAGGGACATTTTAAGAATACAAAGTATTCTAGGGTTATAAATATGTGCAAGCGATTATCTCATAATCATATTTATTGGAATAACCTCATGTATATACATGACTACAATCATCTATTGATTGGTTTTTGGGCATATTACTAACAATCTCCCACTTGCACTAAAGCCAATCATCCATGTATCTAATACCAATGGACGTTGCATGACCATCATGCTTCCGCTGTGTGAAAGGCTCAGCCAAAAGATCTGCTACATAGTTCTCAGAAGGAACTTTGTACAGCCTCTGTTGTAGAGTTGGCTTACTGTCTCTTGCTTAGAACTCTTCCAGCATACAGCACCACCTCCAAGACAAAACACATAACCTGACTGCGATCTGATGTCATCCCTGTCGGTGTGGATGCTAGCATCTGTGTAACCCTTTACAACAAGCTCATCAACGCTTCCATAGGCAAGAAATGCATCCTTAGTCCTTCTCAAGTACTTAAGGATGTTCTTAACCGCTGTCCAGTGACTCTCACCGGGATCAGATTGATATCTGCTTGTGACACTCAAAGCATAAGCGACATCCGGTCGAGTACATAGCATGGCAAACATGATAGATCCTATTGCCGAAGTATAAGGGATCTTACTCATCCGCTCTCTCTCCTTCGATGCACTAGGACATTGATTCTTAGAGAGAGATACGCCATGTGACATAGGCAAGAATCCTTTCTTGGAATCTTGCATGCTAAACCTCTTTAGCACCTTGTCAATATACATACTCTGACTTAGCCCGAGAAGCCTTTTGGATCTATCTCTATAGATCTTTATACCAAACACATAGGCAGCTTCTCCTAAGTCCTTCATCGAGAAATTCTTCCCTAACCAAGTCTTTACAGACTGTAGTGTCGGAGTATCATTTCCAATGAGTAGAATGTCGTCAACATACAACAACAAGAAAACAACAGTGCTCCCACTAACCTTCTTGTAAACACATGGTTCATCTTCATTCTTAATGAAACCAAACCCTTTGATTACTTCATTAAAACGAAGATTCCAACTCCTAGAAGCTTGCTTCAACCCATAAATGGATCTTTGCAACTTGCATACCATATGAGCATTCTTTGGATCGACAAAACCTTCAGGTTGTGTCACGTACACATTCTCTAAAAGATTTCCATTTAGGAAAGCGGTTTTGACATCCATCTGCCATATCTCATAATCATGGTATGCAGCTATAGCCAACAAAATCCGGATGGATTTAACCATGGCAACTGGTGAGAAAGTTTCATCATAGTCTATACCATGAACCTGTTTGAAACCTTTCGCGACCAATCGCCCTTTATAGGTAATCACACTACCATCCATGTCGGTCTTTTTCTTAAAGACCCATTTGCACCCTATGGGTTTTACCCCTTCGGGTGGATCAACCAAGGTCCATACCTTGTTTTCATACATGGATTCCATTTCCGAATTCATGGCTTCTAGCCACTTCTTAGAGTCGGGACCCGCAATGACCTGCTGATAGGAAGTGGGCTCATCCTCATCTATGAGCATCACGTCTCCAGCATGAGTCATAAGAAATCCATATCTCTCAGGCTCATACCGAATCCTTTCCGGCCTACGCGGTCCATGTGTTATAGGTGCAGGATTCTCATCCACAACATCTTGTGGTTCCTGTCCTTGTTCCATCTCAGCCTCTAGATCTCGAACTTCTTCGAGTTCTATTTTTCTCCCACTGATTCCTCTAGAAATAAATTCTCTTCCTAGAAAGATAGCAGTCCAAGCAACAAACACTTTGTGGTTGGTGGGATTATAGAAGTAATACCCTTTTGTTTCCTTAGGGTATCCTACAAAGAGGCACTTCTCGGATTGAGGGCCGAGTTTATCTGATGCTTCACGTCTCACGTAAGCCCCATAACCCCAAATCCTCATAAAAGACAAATTGGGACGCTTCCCGGTCCATATCTCATATGGTGTCTTTTCAACCGATTTTGATGGAACACGGTTAAGTGTAAAAACAGCACTCAATAATGCATGTCCCCAAATTTAAGAAGGAAGGTCAGCTTGACTCATCATAGAACGAACCATGTCAAACAAAGTTCTATTCCACCTTTCAGATACACCATTCCATTGAGGCGTACCTGGTGGAGTAAGCTGTGATACTATACCACATTGCTTTAGATGATCAAGAAATTCTCGGCTTAAGTATTCACCTCCTCGATCAGATCGAAGCATTTTAATACTTTTACCGAGTTGATTATGTACTTCATTCTTGAATTCTTTGAACTTTTCAAAGGATTCTGACTTGTGTCTCATTAGATACACATAGCCATATCTACTGTCATCATCAGTAAATGTAATGAAGTATTGAAAACCACCTCTAGCCTGTGTAGACATAGGTTCGCATACATCAGAATGTATAAGACCTAATAAGTCCAAAGCTCTTTCTCCTTTACCAATAAAGGGAGCTTTCGTCATTTTGCCTAATAAGCATGACTCACGTGTCTCAAATGATTCGAAATCAAATGAGACTAAAAGTCCATCTTTGTGGAGTTTAGCAATACGAGTCTCGTTTATATTGCCCAAACGACAATGCCAAAGGTAGGTTTCATTAGAATCGTTCATTCTAACCTTCTTTGTATTAACGTTATAGATTGCGGTTTCTAGGTTAAGAACATACAAACCATTGCTTAAATACGCACCACCATAATAAACATCATTGAAATAAATAGAACAACAATTGTCCTATTTTACAAATGAAAAACCTTTCTTGTCAAGACAAGACACAGAAATCAAATTCCTGCTTATGGTCGGTACATAATAACAATTGTCCAGTTCTAAGACCAAACCACTCGGTAGGGATAGATAGTAAGTTCCTACGGCTAATGCAGCAACTCTTGCTCCATTTCCGACACGTAGGTCTATCTCACCCTTTGCCAATCTCCTACTCTTTCTTAGTTCCTTCACATTTACACAAATGTGAGAACCACGTCCGATATCTAATACCCATGATGCAGAGATAGAGATATTAGCTTCTATAACGAAAATACCTGAAGTGGAAGTCTCACTTTCCTTCTTTTTCTTTACCTCTTCAAGGTAAACAGGGCAGTTGCGCTTCTAATGGCCCGGTTTGTTGCAATGGAGACAATGTCCTTCCTTAGCAACACCACCCTTGGGTTTCAGCACATGATCACAGGAAGATGCACATGCACCAAACTTTTGGCACATTTCTTCTTCTTGTCAAACTTTGCTTTACCCTTTCCTTTGCCTTTTCCAATCATCATAATGTTGGATTTGTTTACCCTCATTTGTTGCTCAACTGTTCCCAACATGTTAAGCAACTAAGACAATGATTTGTCAAGATGATTCATATTGAAGTTCATGAAAAATTGGCTGTAACTGTCCGGCAACGATTGCAGGACTAGATCAACCGCCAACAACTTTTGCAAAGGAAAACCAAGACCCTCAAGGCTCTCGATGTAACCAATCATTTTGAGCACATGAGGTCTCACGGGTGATGACTCTGCCATCCTGCATTGGAATAATGCCTTAGAGGTCTCTTACCTCTCATGCCTTGCTTGCTCATCAAAGAGCATCTTTAGGTGTCCGATCATATCGAATGCCCCCATGTTCTCATGTTGCTTCTGAAGCTCAGAGTCCATGTTAACAAGCATAAGGCATGCAATATCCAATGCATCATCAACATGCTTCTTATAAGCATACCTTACTGCCCTAGGATCATTAGGCGCCGGTTCATTCGGAACAGGCCCATCAAGGACATACAACCTTTTCTTGTTCGAGGACTATCCTCAAAATGCGATGCCACTTTAGGAAACTATTTCCATTCAGCTTTCCTTCTTAAGGACCGATCGCAATGATAATGTGCTAGTGTTTTGTGCCATGGTAACTCTACAACAATGATCAACTCAACAATGATCAACTCTCACAAATAAGAGTCATGCATACAAAAATCATTTAACAAGGAATTCTATTAAATGATGCTCCTACTATGAATCAAAATAATCATGAGTAGGCCAAGATCCATATTTCTCTACAATATAAGTCAGCTTTGGCTGATCGCCTACATCATAGCTATTTAGGTAGACAACTCTTGTCAATTACATGTCATGTAACTCTTGGATAGTTGAGTGAACAACAGTTGTTCTTGTCTATCTCATAGACATTACTCAACTCCTTGCCTCTAAGTCCTTAATCCTATTAAGATGACCTAGTTAAGTCCAAACCCACAATAAGCAGTTCAGATATTACAATTATCCAGTCGCACCTTGCTAGGATAAACATAGGCACCTTGCTTTGGCAAAACCTACCTAATGTTGATCTTAACCTTGATGAGTGCTTATCATGGAAGGCAACACAAGAAGAACTTAATATTTATATCAACAATTGTTTCCATGCATAACAATTATGCCATCACATCTTGCTAGGATAAACATTGACACCTTGCTTTGGCAAAACCTACCAAATGTTGATCTAAGCAATGATGAATACTTGTCAGCAATTGTATCCATACATGTCATGCATGTAATTCACAAATTATATATCTCATATACAATAACAAGGCTTCATATGCAATATAAGCCGCTACGCAAAGATAACACGGCGTAGCCCCAGCCCAAAAAATTATATGAACATCGATGTTTTGAGAATTTGATTCTCCTAACAACCTGGCAATACTCATGGACATCGATGTCCTATCCTGAACATCGATGTCATTTGGCCTCTGGAACACAAGAACATCAATGTCTAGACCTCAACATCGATGTTCAACACTTGAACATTGATGTTTGATTCTTGAACATCGATGTTGGAAGGTTCTGAAAGTCCAAGAATTAGGCAGTATTTTTAAACATCGATGTCTAACCCTTAAACATCGATGTAGGACTCATGAACATCGATGTTCAAACTTGAACATCGATGTTGGAGACCTCTGCCAATTCAAGTTTCATGCCAGTACTTTTAAACATCGATGTATAGGCCCTAAACATCGATGTTTTCTACTGAACATCAATGTTTCAGACTTCTACCAAGGCCAAAACTCATGTGGCCTCGATGCACTAGAACGACCATTGTTCCTTACGAAAACCGACAATCGATTTTCCTTTTGTCGAACCCCTTCGACCTACTGCCAAGAACCTCTTGATTGATATCACATACCAATCAGGTGCTTGTTGTCAAAATCCTTTTGACACAACCAACCTCAACATATATCGCACATACAAAAATGAATTCAGCATATCACATATACCAAAATGAATTCATCATATCACACACATTAAGATGAACATATCACACATATGAAAAACTAAATTCGGTTTAGAGCTTCACAAGAGGCTCCGCTACCACTGTAAGTATCCGGGCATGCAAACTTGACAATCAAGTGCAGCGGAAAGACCCGGAAACCTTGGAGGATCCAAGTGAAGCAAACAAATCGAACAACAAAAATGAACATACCTGAAACGGTTAGGATCTTTCACCTAACTGAAGAACAGAATTAGCTAGAGCCGGAAGAATTTCCTCCTCCTCTACGGTATCCACACGAACTGTCAATCACAGGCCGGAATCGTCTCACGATCTCCAACCCCCGAGCACTCCCAAACCGTGGTGCTAGCTACGGATTTCCGGGAGCTTTGTGATGTTTGATGTGTTCTACTTTCTTTCTCAAAGAATGGGTGTGAGTGTGTTCTTTTTCAAAACTGAAACCTCTCACTCTCAAGTCTGAAAAATCTGATGGCCATAGCAAAATGAGCACACACTAATCAGATTATTCACACCCACTAATCCCACTCACAAAAGTGTTAGACAATGGCCAACACACTTGGCCATCATGATTAGCCTTTTGTTCAATCATGTCTCCACTAGTGCTAATGGGATTACACATCACTAGGCACCAAGTTTGGCTCAATAATTCTGACAATTAGTGAACCAAACCAGCCCAAAAATGACCCTGGTCCAACCACGGTCCAACCATGGTCCAACCATGGTTCAACCACCAGCTCGAATCAACGATTCTAAGTGTGTGACCCTGTAGGCACTTGTAACGTCCGACAATAATTGTAATCTCATTTACAATTATAAGCAAAGAGCGGCGTCTAGCAACACATCATTGCTACCCGAACGACAAGATCAGTACTGATTCAATATGCCTCGGAAACATGTCATCGTCCTTTCGTCCATTATCAAGATTAAGCCGAGACATGGAAAACGTCAATCTCGTATAAGTTTAATCTTAGTTTCTTGATCCCCGAGTTAACTGTGTATAACGGATACTAACGATATCACCATATCATATAATCCGAGCATGGCCATGCATTTACAGTTCAACTCTATCAAGAGGCCCAACTAATAATATACCCGTTATATGGGTCGGACGAATCCCATCTTGATCTATCAGAACCCACTACACATTTATCATATACCCAATGATTACCCTTAAGTCCACCCAATTACGGATGACTAGGAATAATATCAAAGTATATGGCTCACATGTTGGGAACCTTGATGATCTCAGGTCTAAGGACAATACATATAAGAACCACTAATGACAATCATATAACGTTCCATGTAGGGTTCTTATGTGGGTAGGTCCAGTCCACAAGTTCTCTAACTTGTACTCGTATGTAGAATTCATATCTCATATAATTCTCAACATACGCTAGTCTTAATTTATTATTACAACCCATCCATAATAATAATCGACTAGGGACATTTTAAGAATACAAAGTAATCTAAGGATATAAATATGTTCAAGAAATTATCTCATAATCATATTTATTGGAATAACCTCATGTATATACATGACTACAATCATCCATTGATTGGCTTTTGGGCATATTACTAACATTAATGCCTTAAAACATCCACAAGCGTACCTTAATGAGCATACCTAGGTTAGCATATGCACACATCCAACATTCCTACATACATAATTAATAGCATGGCTACTTATAAATAGAGTAAATAGTTTTTTATGTCCCTCCACTTTATTGATTTCACATTTGTTGTCCATTTTTTTTTTTTTACTCATGTGGTTCCTCAACTCTTGATTTACCGTGTCACGTGGTCCTTTTTACCTGTTGTAGTAGGTTGATCGCTGTGGAGCTGACAGGTGGCAAGGGGGCCCACACACAACTTGATTATTTAATTATTTTTTTAATAAATTTTTATTTTCAAAATCATATAAAATAAGTAAATCTTAATTTCTAAATTGTTATTTGGATTAAATAAATACACTTCATCAGATGCTGAATTTTATTATTTTTAACCTTTTATTTTTTCCAAATATTAATTTCTAAAAACCCTTATTCAAACTCTCTAAAAAAATTCTAATTTAAATAAAAATTTTTAAGGCTTAAATTTTTTTTAAAAAAAAATGGATAAGAAGAATAAAAAATTGTGCAGATCACGGGCCTCACTACCACGTGTCAGCTCCACAACTACCAAACTGCTGCAGCAGGTAAAAAGGACCATTTGACCCGGTAAATCAAGAGTTGAGGGACGACATGAGTGATAAAAAAAAAACGAAGAGGGACAATAAATGTGAAATCGATAAAGTAGAGGGACAGAAAAAACTATTTACTCCTTATAAATATCCAAAATGTATTATGCTATGACCTACTGTTGTCTACTTACAAATATAAAAAATGCATAGCGCAATGAGTTGTAGTAAGCCATATATTGAACCGTAACCACTATAGTAGTTAGAGAAGTTTCTTAGGCATGAAGCTCGCAATAACCAGTTCATGCACCAAGAAGTTCGATCAGGAACTCCTTCTTTTGCTATTCATCCAACTGCCAGAAGTAATTAGCATACTGAGGATTCTTGGCCATCTTGAACACCACCTTCACAACCTGATTATCAAAAAGACCCAGATCCCTTAAGGCATTCCCGAGCGCAGGGCTATCATTTTTTCCTATGATGGCAGCAGCAAGCTTCTCAACATTGTTGCCAACATTGTCGAAGCCAGTAGTAATGGCATCTGTCACTGCCCACAGAGCGTCAATACTTCCTCCCTTCCTCTTTCGATTACCCACAGACCCTCTTGTTGATCCTGAAGCCATAGATGCATCATTTGCAACGCGGGAGGAGGTTCTGTTGCCACCAGTAGCTTTAGTGTGTTAGTGTAATGCCTAAAAGCCAATAGTTGGATGATTATATAGTCATGTATATTTATTAAGGTTTTATTCCAATAAATATGTTTATCAGTGGTAAACGCTTGCACATATTTATAACCTAAGAATATTTTATATTCTTGAATTGTCCCTAGTCCTTTATTATTATGGATGGGTTGTAATAATAAATTAAGACTAGCGTATGTTGAGAATTATATGAGATATGAATTCTACAAACGGGTACAAGTTAAAAAACTTGTGGTCTGGACTGACCCGACATAAGAACACTACATGGACTGTTATGTATATGTTGTCATTAGTGGTTCTTATATGTATTATCCTTAGACCTGAGATCATCAAGGTTCCCAACATGTGAGTCATATACTTTCATATTACTCTTGGTCATTCGTAAATGAGTGAACTTTAGAGTAATCATTGGGTACATGATATAATGTGTAGTGGGTTTTGTATGTTCAAGATGGAATTCGTCCAACCCTTATAACAGGTATATTATCAGTTGGGCCTCTTGATAGAGTTGAACTGTAAATGCATGGCCATGCTCAGATCAAATGATATGGGGATATCATTTGTATCTGTTTTACACAGTTAACTCAGGGATCAAGAAAACTTAGATTAAACATATACGAGAATGACACATTCCATGTCTCGTGTTTAATCTTGATATTGTGACGAAAGGATAATGACATTTTTTCGAGGCATAATGAATCAGTACTGATCTGGTCACTTGGGTAGCAATGATGTGTTGCTAGACACCGCTCATTGTTCATAATTATAAATGAGAGTTTATAATTATTGCCAACGTGATTAGTGCCTACAGGGTCACACACTTAGAACTGTTGATTCGAGCCAGTGGTCAGACCATGGTTGGACCGGGTCATTTGGGTTGGTTCGGTTCAATAGTTTCCAGAATTATTGAACCTGAATTATTGTCCAAAAGGCATGAAAGGATGTGTTGTTTTATATATATGTTGATATATGTAATTGAGTTAGTGGAGACATGATCATGTTGATGATTGTGACTAAAGGAAAACACAATTATGCATGATAAGATGTATGTATGATTGGTTGGCCATTTTCTATATTAACTAACATGTAAACATATATGTGATATATGTAAGAGTGTGAAGGATGAATTTTGAGAGCTCAACACACAAACACATACACAAGAGTTGTGAGAAAAACACTCTAGGCTCTCTTGCTCTCGGAAATTCTGCAGCTAGCATCGAGTTAGTGATCGTGAGACGTTTGTTAGCAGTCATCAATGGTTCGTGTGGATACCGTAGAGGAGTAGGATTTTTGTCCGGTTCTTGCTGATTCGTATCATCAGTTGAGTGAAAAATCTCAACCAAACCAGGTACGAAATTTTTGTTATTCGGTTTACCCCATTTCACATGGATCCATCATTAGTTCAGGGTTTTGTGCTGCGCATATTGTTTCTTTGTTTGCATACCCAGTTACTTACAATGGTAGCAGAGCCTCTTGTGAAACACTAAACCGAATTAGTTGTTTATATGTATGATATGCTATATGTGATATGGCTTGATCATGATAGTACAAGCAGCATAACTTGATCATAGTTTATTATGCTTATGTTGATAGTATGTTTAAACTAGATCAATATGATTCTCATATATGTGATATGTTGAATTTGGTTCTGTCAAAGCAGCAAGTTCTTGATTGGTATATGATATCAATCAAAGTGTGTTTTCGGCAGGAAGTCGAATGAGTTCGACAAGGTTGATTGAATGGTATATGATACCAAAACATCGATGTTTAAGATATAAACATGTAAACATCGATGTTCTCTTTGGTCGATAATCCGCCGAGAGGTTCAAACATCGATGTTTAAGTTCAAACATCGTTGCTCAAGCTAACATCGATGTTCTGAGCATTCGGCCAATTGTTTGGAGTTCCAGAAACTTTAAACATCGATGTTTAAGTGTTAAACATCGATGTTCAGGAATCCAGAAACTTCAAACATCGATGTTTAAGGGCCAACATCGATGTTCTGGAATTCTGAAACTCCAAACATCGATGTTCATGACCAAACATCGATGTTCTGAGATTCTGCCAACTTACTCGAAGTTCCAGAATTCTCAAACATCGATGTTCTAAGGTTCAACATCGATGTTCTGAAGGTTCTACCGATTAGTTCGATGTTCTGTATGCTACATAACATGTTCCTATGACCTTAATGATATATGAACAACATGTTGTTTGCTTGTTAGCATGTTTATCCTTTTATAATCATGTCACATAGCTCGGTGTGTTGATTATAAATGATTGTATATGCGATATATGATAACATGCATAATTGCTATGTATGGAAATAATTCGGTGACAAGCACTCATATATGCTTAGATCAACACTTGGTAGGTTTGCCAAAGCAAAGTGCCAATGTTTATCCTAGCAAGATGCTAAATATTAAGTTACTCATGTGTTGCCTTCCATTGATAAGCACTCATCTACGCTTAGATCAACACTTGGTGGGTTTGCCAAAGCAAAGTGCCAATGTTTATTATAGCAAGGTGCGATGGGATAATTGTAATATCCAAACTGCTTATTGTGGGTTGAACTTAACTAAGTCATCTCAATAGGATTGGTGACTTAGAGGCAAAGAGTTGAGATAAGTCTATGAGATAGACAAGAACAAGAGTTGTTCACTCAACTATCCAAGAGTTACATGAGATGTAATTGACAAAGAGTTGTCTACCTAAATAACTATGATATAAGCGATTAGCCAAAGCTAACTTATCTTGTAGTGAAATATGGATCTTGGCCCACTCATTATCATCTTGATTTATATGGTGGGAGTATCATTTAATAAAATTCCTTGTTAAGTGATTGTATACATGACTATGATTTGTGTGAATTGATCACTGTAGAATTATCATGGCACAAAACACAAGTACTATGTCACTACGATCAGTCTTTGAGAAGGAAAAACAGAATGGGAATAATTTTCTTAAGTGGCACCGCAATTTGAGGATAGTCCTTAAGCAAGAAAAGAAATTGTATGTCCTTGAAGGGCCTGTCCCTGATGAACCGGCACCTAATGCTCCTAGGGCGGAAATAGAAGCTTACAAGAAGCATGTTGATGAAGTATTGGATGTTGCATGCCTTATGCTTGTCACTGTGGACTCTGAGCTTCAGAAGCAACACGAGAACTTGGGTGCTTTCGATATGATCGAACACCTGAAAATGCCCTTTAAAAAGCAAGCCAGACATGAGAGGTATGAGACCTCAAAGGCAGTATTCCAAAGCAAAATGGCTGAGTCATCACCCATCAGACCTTATGTGCTCAAAATGATTGGATATATTGAGAGCCTTGAGGGGCTGGGTTTTCCTTTGCAAAGAGAGTTGGCTGTTGTTCAAGTCCTGCAATCGTTTTCGGATAGTTGCAACCAATTTGTCATGAATTTCAATACGAATCATCTTAACAAATCCTTGTTTGAGTTGCTTAACATGTTGGGAATAGTTGAGCAACAGATGAAGGCAAACAAATCCAACAACATTTTGATGGATGGAAATGGCAAAGGAAAGGGAAAAGCCAAGTTTAGCAAGAAGAAGAAATGTGCCAAAAAGTTTGGTTCATGTGCATCTTCTTCTTCACATGTGTTGAAACCCAAAGGTGGTGTTGCAAAGAAAGGACAATGTTTCCACTGCAAAAAACTTGGCCATTGGAAACGTAACTGCCCGATTTACCTTGAGGAGGTGAAGAAATAGAAGGGAAGTAAGACTTTCGCTTTAGGTATTCTTGTTATAGAAGCTAATATTTCTATCTCTGCATCATGGGTATTAGATACCGGATATGGTTGTCACATTTGTGTAAATGTGCAGAATCTGAGAAAGAGTAGAAAATTAGCAAAGGGTGAACTGGACCTCCGTGTTGGAAATGGAGCAAGAGTTGTTGCATTAGCCGTAGGGACTTATTATCTATCTTTACCGAGTGGTTTGGTTTTGGAACTTGATGATTGCTATTGTGTACCTACTATAAGCAGGAATTTAATTTTTGTCTCTTGTCTGGACAAGAAGGGTTTTTCATTTATAATAAAGAACAACTGTTGTTCTATTTATTTGAAAGATATTAATTATGGTGGTGCATATTTAAGCAATGGTTTGTTTGTTCTGAACCGAGAAACCCCAGTCTATAACATTAATTCGAAGAAGGTTAAATTAAACGATTCTAATACGACCTGTGTCTGGCATTGTCGTTTGGGCCATATAAACGAGACTCGTATTTCTAAACTACTTAAGGATGGGCTTTTAGACTCATTTTATTTTGAATCGTATGAGACATGTGAGTCATGTTTATTGGCCAAAATGACGAAGGATCCTTTTGCTGGTAAAGGTGAAAGGGCTTTAGACTTGTTAGGCCTTATACATTCTGATGTATGTGGGCCTATGTCAACACAGGCTAGAGGTGGATCTCAGTACTTCATTACATTTACTGATGATTATAGTAGATACGGCTATGTGTATCTTATGAAGCACAAGTCAGAATCCTTTGAAAAGTTCAAAGAATTCAACAATGAAGTACAGAATCAGCTTGGTAAGAGTATTAAAATGCTTCGATCTGATCGAGGAGGTGAATACTTAGACCGAGAATTTCTTGATCATATAAAGGAATGTGGTAAAGTATCACAACTTACTCAACCAGGTACACCTCAATGGAATGGTGTATTTGAAAGGAGAAATAGAACTCTGTTAGACATGGTTCGTTCTATGATGAGTTAAGCTGACCTTCCTTCTTCAATTTGGGGACATGCTTTGTTGACTGCTGCCTTTACACTTAACCGTGTTCCATCTAAATCGGTTAAAAAGACACCACATGAGATGTGGACTGGGAAACCTCCCAATTTGTCTTTTATGAAGATTTGGGGTTGTGAGGCTTACGTAAGACGTCAAGCATCATACAAACTCGGCCCTAAATCTGACAAGTGCCTTTTTGTTGGATATCCTAAAGAAACTAAAGGATATTATTTCTATAATCCCACAGAGCAAAAACTATTTGTTGCTCGTACTGCAATTTTTTTAGAAAGAGAACTTATTCCTAAAGAGATCAGTGGGAGGAAAATAGAACTCGAAGAAGTTCGAGTACAACAAGAAGCTATAGAGGATGAGATGGAACAAGGACATGAGCCATAAGATGTTGTGGGTGAAAATCCTGTACCTGTAACACATGGACCACGTAGGTCTGATAGGACTCGGTATGAGCCTGAGAGATATGGATTTCTTTTGACTCATACTAGAGACGTGATGCTCATAGATGAAAATGAGCCCACTTCCTATCAGCAGGCAATTACGAGTCCAGACTCTAAGAAGTGGCTAGAAGCCATGAATTCTGAGATGGAATCCATGTATGAAAACAAGGTGTGTACCTTGGTTGATCCACCTGAAGGGGTAAAACCCATTGGGTGCAAGTGGGTCTACAAGAAGAAGACCGACATGGATGGTAATGTGATTACCTTTAAAGGGCGATTGGTTGCTAAAGGTTTCAAACAAGTTCATGGTATTGACTATGATGAAACTTTTTCGACAGTTGCCATGGTTAAATCCATCCGAATTCTATTGGGTATAGCTGCATACCATGATTATGAGATATGGCAGATGGATGTCAAAATCGCTTTCCTTAATGGAAATCTTTTAAAGGATGTGTACATGACACAACCTGAAGGGTTTGTCACTCTAGAGAATGCTAATAAGGTATGCAAATTGCAAAAATCCATTTATGGATTAAAGCAAGCTTCTAGGAGTTGGAATCTTCATTTTGATGAAGTAATCAAACAGTTTGGTTTCATTAAGATCGTAGATGAGCCATGTGTTTACAAGAAGGTTAGTGGGAGCACTATCGTTTTCTTGTTACTGTATGTTGACGACATTCTGCTCATTGGGAATGATATCCAACACTATTGTAAAGACTTAGTTAGGAAAGAATTTCTCAATGAAGGACTTAGGAGAAACTACCTACGTGCTAGGTATAAAGATCTATAGAGACAGATCCCTATAGATCCAAAAGGCTTCCTGGCCTAAGTCAAAGTACATATATTGACAAGGTGCTTAAAAGGTTTAGCATGCAAGATTCTAAGAAAGGTTTCTTGCCAATGTCACATGGCATAACTCTCTCAAAGAATCAATGTCCTAGTACATCTAAGGAGAGAGAGCAAATGAGTACGATTCCTTATGCGTCAGCAATAGGATCTATCATGTATGCCATGCTATGTACTCGACCATGCATTAAGTGTCACAAGCAGATATCATTCTGATCCCGGTGAAGGTCACTGGACAGCGGTTAAGAACATCCTTAAGTACTTGAGAAGAACTAAGGATGCTTTCCTTGTATACGGAAGCATTGATGAGCTTGTTGTAGTTACACAGATGCTAGCTTCCAAACTGACAGGTATGATTTTAGATTGCAGTCAAGTTATGTGTTTTGTCTTGGAGGTAGTGCTGTTTGCTGGAAGAGTTCAAAGCAAGAAACAGTTGCCAATTCTACTACTGAGGCTGAATATATAGCTGCCTCTGATGCAGCGAAAGAGGCTGTTTGGATTAAGAAGTTCGTAACTGAACTTGGGGTGGTTCCGAGCATTGACAGTCTGATTGAGCTCTATTATGACAATAATGGAACAATCGCACAGGCTCAAGAACCTAGATACCACCAAAGATCCAATCAAATACTCCGACGCTACCATCTTATTAGAGAGATCATTGGAAGAGGCGATGTGAGGCTGTGCAAAGTTCTTTCTGAGAACAATGTACCAGATCCTTAAGCTAAGCCGCTCACACAGCAAAAGCATGACGGTCATGCTAGATCCCTTGGTATTAGATACAAGGATGATTGGCTTTAGTGCAAGTGGGAGATTGTTAGTGTAAAGCCCAAAAAGCAATCATTGGATGATTATATAGTCAAGTATATTTATTAAGGTTTTATTCCAATAAATATGTTTATCAGTGGTAAACGCTTGCACATATTTATAACCTAAGAATATTTTATATTCATGAAATGTCCCTAGTCGATTATTACTATGGATGAGTTGTAATAATAAATTAAGACTAGCGTATGTTGAGAATTATATGAGATATGAATTCTACATACGGGTACAAGTTAGAGAACTTGTGGTCTAGACTGACCCGACATAAGAACACTACATGGACTGTTACGTATGTGTTGTCATTAGTTGTTCTTATATGTATTATCCTTAGACCTGAGATCATCAAGGTTCCCAACATGTGAGTCATATACTTTGATATTACTGTTGGTCATTCGTAAACGAGTGAACTTTAGAGTAATTATTGGGTACATGATATAATGTGTAGTGGGTTTTGTATGATCAAGATGGAATTCGTCCAACCCTCATAACAGGTATATTATCAGTTGGGCTTTTTGATAGAGTTGAACTGTAAATCCATGGCCATGCTCAGAACAAATGATATGGGGATATCATTTGTATCTGTTTTACACAGTTAACTTAGATTAAACATATACGAGAATGACACATTCCACGTCTCATGTTTAACTTAGGTTCTGGTTTGATAAGCCAATCAGCTTGCAGGCGTATCACAACCCATAAAACATGGTGAAAATTCCTACTAATAGTCTCTCCAGACCACATAAACCTGACTTGGAGAGTCCTATTTTTCTCGTGATGAGCTAGAATATGCGTGAACACGACCACTTTTTCTTCTATTCCTACTTCTCCACTAGAAGTCAATCCTCCTCTAGTCCTTAATATCTCACATAGCATAGCGAAACAATTGATATCCATCCTAAGACTCCACATACTATAGTCATTTGAAGTTCTACACATCCTCTAAGTCTCATCTCTCCTAGTTTCATGATTGTCAAATGTCCTATCTATCATAGCTCTCATAGAACCACCCCACCCTATTTCAGACTCTATAAATGCAACAACAAACACAGCACAACTTAAAAACAACTGCAGTTGCATCCTCGCATGCAAAAAAAAACCAGCAGCAAGATGAGCACGACGAGCAGGGTCCATTTTCAGTCTAGACATAAATAGAAAAGGAAGCTCAATAAGTAAACATGTTATCGAAACAACAAGCCCAAATTACAGTGTATCAACATTACACAGAATCCAGGACACCTGAATATTACTCCCTAATATCTCACAACATATCAACTTTGAGCCCAAACCACATAATATGAACATTACACATCCCAACATCACAATCATCATCACAACCAACAGACATATGATTGCACATAGGTTTCAGGAATCAGTAAAACGAGCAAGTCTGAAACATATAACGCATTAATGCGAGAAATGAAATCATCTGAAACGTGCACATTTCAAAGCAATCAACTAAATCAACCAAGCAAAACAACGAAATGTAACCATTCCCATCCTTACACACCAATATTATCAATTAAATATAAAGAAATTAGTGCAAGAGTTTTCAATTTCAACATACCTTCAAATGCTAGCATCTTCACTCGCACTACACGCAAATTCTCCCAACACTACCAAACTTACAAACAAAAAGAATAAAAAATTGTTAGCAAATCAAATACTTATTAATTACACCATCAAAATTGGGGCTATTGTCAAATTAGGGATGAGGTACTCAAAAAATTGGGGCTTCGGTCGAAAAAAAAGCTCTGAGAGCATAAAAAAAAGAGTGCTCGCTGTCATTTGATTTTATTGCATTTCATCTCACCAACCCACACTTCTTTTTTTCCTTCTCTCACATTTTAAAACTTTGTACAAAAAAAACCCTCTTCTTCAATTGTATCACGGGCCAGCCGTACTCTCTTCCTTCCCCTTTTATTAAGATTCTAAAATTCTGGTATAGTAAGAAGGAAAGTTATTACTTTCTAGGTTTTTCTTTCTTTTTGAACCATTTGGAGGTCACATCTACTTAACACATAGAAAATTTTGTGTAAGTTGTGGATATTAAGTCTTACTTGTGCTGGTTTTGGGCTCAAATTTAGTAGTTTTTCAATAGGTTTAAGCATATTTGGGCTTCATCTTTTGTTATTTAGTTTCCCCTTAGTGTTCTTTCTAAACGCATGGTAGATCTTGAACATGGGTTTGTTTGGGGGGAACATATGTAGGTTTGTGTTGTTGGCAAAAAAATGATCTTGGTGTTCTCTGATTTCTGATCCGTTTTTGTTGTGTTCCACATGTGATTTACGTGAAGGACATCAACAAGGTATGTAAACTTTGCTTAGCATCATAGAAAAAAGGTATTAGCTTTACACTTGGGGTTGGCTTATTTCCCTGATTTTGTAGTCGCAGCTATGTTTTTTTCCATGGGATGCTAACTTTTTGTATTATTTATGAACATCAACCTTGTAAATATTAGTCATGAGATTGAAGATGCAACAAGTAACTATGTAGAGAATCAGATTATGGTCAGATTATATATATTTTAATTCCTTTCAAATACTGATAGGGTTGTGTCTGGAGGAATTTTTGTACTGATGCTCTGCTTGTTGAACATTCCTACATCAAATTCCCTTTCTGCTATTCTCTAGTAAACAACCTCAGTTTTTAAGGTTTCGTTTTAGTCATGTAAAAAATGGTTTCGTTCTTCTTCTTTGTGGTCTGTTGTGTTAAACAGGAAATGTTGGTCTCTTCCTCTTCCTATCTCCAACGTTTCACCCTATAACCTCTCTCTTTTTCTCTCTCACAAGTTTTGTCTTGTCATCCATGATTTTATCACTTCATGAGGGTTTTTTAATTGCATACGTGGGAACTAAAAAAGGGGCTCACATAGTTAACTTGGTACAAGCACATCTAGCTTATCATATAAGCATTGTGAATAGTATCAAACACAATTGAAACACTAGATTAGAGCTTGTTTGATTTCATTTTCTCCAATTTTTGTATTTACAATTTTTTATTAACTTTTGATTTTTCTTTTTTTTAGGATTATGAATGCATACGAAGTTACTATTAGGAGTGGTCCAGAACTAGAGGTTTCTACTTTAATTAACCTGTTGAGTAAGGACTATAATTTGGAAACTATTTTGGGCTTGTTATCTATGGAGCTTGCATGGGGGGTTCTGATTGTCCCAAATAATGATCCTCGATTACCTCCCCTTCGATTTTTGGTTCTTCCCCCATGGGATTGCCCAATTCAAATCCTAAGGCTAAAACTGATTACCAAAAACTTAGCCCTACAGAAAGAGGAGAATTTCATAGCCCTCGTTACTAGGTCTGACGTCTAATTGGTTGGGTATGCTCTAGAGGAATACAATCGCAAAACACAAAAGTTTGAAGAGAAAAACCACCTATTCCCTTACCATAACACAGATCTTGTTAATCATAAACGACTTCCTTTCAACTCATAACTACAAAGACTTAGAAAACTTAGCTGGAAGTAAGGAACATAAAAGATATTCTGTTGGTTCATTGAAAGAGATCATTTTTGCCCTAAATCATTTTGATCAAAACTTTGAGGTAGCTTACCAAATAGAAGCCAACTTTGTCATGACCCTCGCATAAATGTTTCCAGAAGGGTGTCAATTTCCACATTATGGTCGGGCGGTTTCCAATCATGGTGAAGAGTATCAAGTGCCGAAGTTGGTCAGTACAACTTGGATCTCTGGTTTACAGGATGACCGAAGAGACCACTATAAGAAGATTTACAGGTGTGCTGACCCAACACATAAAATCAATGACTTCAAACCATATAGACGGGGACAACATCATCCGTCAGACTATTTTCATGATGTTGATAGAGGAGACTTGAACCCGAGAAATGTTTACCCTCCAAGAAGTATTGATACTAGAGAAAAGTTGTATGAATGTTATCGGCATGTAAAGAATTGTGACAATGAAAAGTGGTAAGTGATATTGTTTTTCTGTTACAGTGTCAATGTTTTCTTTAACATAGAATTTACAATGATTATTTTATCTCATTATAATTTTATTCTTTTGCAGTTTGGGAGGACATAGGGCAATGGAAATTATAAAGGCCCATGATCCCAAGCCTTGGCGTCATACTGCAAAACACAAGTTATTGAAAAAGAGTGAAGGAAGTTCCAAGGGTAAAGAATATCCTCCATGGCATGGAGAGACAGAGACTTATTATTTTAGAGAAGTGGTGAACTACTACTGCATGCCATAGTTGCTTCTCTAGTGTTTTTTTGATTGGTCGGTTCTCCAATTGCTTAAGCAGGTTAGCTGGAACAAGAAAAGACAATACTACCCATTGAGCTTTTTCCCAAGGTTGTTCTTGTTTTTCTTAGATCCCATTGCTATTTTCTCTGATTCCAAGCTTTTTTCTTATTTTTTCAAGATATTTCTTGCTATGGAGCTCATTCCTGTGCCTTTTTTTCAACACTCATTGCTGTAATTCTATGATCTCCTAATTTTTCTACATCACAAGCTAGTTTTATATAGCATCAAGTTCAAATCTCTCTTTGCGATGACCTCTTACTTTGCCAAGTTTTCCATTCATTCTTATGGCTCGTTTTAATTTTAGTGGTGTTTACTTTCACCAATATGAGTGTCTAGTAGTTTTAGCTGAATAGTAAGGCATATTTTTGGTTTGCAGCCATAATCTAAACATATATATACAGGATCAATTTTTGGTGGTAGCATGGGGAATAGGCTGCATGGTAGTCGAAAATCTAATATATGTTGTTGTTGATCTCTGGTTAAAATCTACCTCTGAAACTATTTCCGCAGCATTGAAGTTGAATGATATTTGCCAATAGTATTGTGGCCAGCGTGTCTTTAGGTTGTAAGTGGTTCGTCAGAGTTGGTGTCTCGGGTTTGGGTTAGCATACGAATATATAAATGTGTGATTTGGGGTAAATAGGGATTGGGCTCATCTCCCATTGGGAGTAACAGGAGAGATCCTGTTACTTCAATTTCAACTGTTAGATTAGACTAATGGTTCTTAATTGTTTTATACTAAAAAGATAATTTCAATATCTCATTTATTTTTCTTCATTCCTTTTTATTTCTTTCCTTTAACCGAGGACATAAAGAAAACAACTCATTTAATTTTATTCTTTTTTCACGCATGCTCTTTACTCTCTTGTTTCTTGTCTTCAACCTATGAAGAGAAACAAAAAATCACCATGAATACTGAATTTGTAGTAAAATGGACAGACTTAAAACGTTGTTGTGGGTTGACCCAAGATTAGATGGAGTGTTCAGCATCAGCTCTGTGTTTTTCTCTTTTGAATCGATCAACTTTGTCAAGAAAAATTGTGGAAATTGCAAATTACTTGAACTTATCCAACCACTAAAAAAAAAGTGTCACTATATGAATCTAATAGGGAGTAAAAGCGAGCAGTTTGGGGATAGTGATAGCTTCTCTAAGGCTAAACATGAAATTGTACCAAAATTTCTCCAGAAACGATGAAGAGCAGAATCGTCAAGGTGGTTGGTGTAAGTTTCCTAAGAGCTATATGACACTCATAATAGGCTCAAGAAGCAGCGGAATTAAGGAAACAAAACAAGAACCGCATGTGAAGCTACAAAACCGAATAACAATTTTTACTTACCTTTCCTCCTTGAGGTCTTTCACTCAATAGCTGGAAGGAATCAGTAAGAGCAGGATGAAACGTCCTCCTCCTCTAAGGTAT
>JAKUCV010007847.1:82934-122794 GCA_028386065.3 Turnera subulata | reverse complement strand
AAGCTTAACGTAGATAGTGAAATCTTCAAGTGAGACTTGAAGGGCTGGATTAGCCACACTAGTAGAGTGTGTGTGAACCAGGATAAATCTCTTGTGTCCTTCATTCTTTTAATTCCGCACTTATTTCCTGCAAAGTTTTTAATTTTCGATCATAAGCTATTCACCCCCCCTCTAGCTTAAGTCTATTGTTCCTAACACCTTCATCATGCAAATTGATTGTCCTTATTTTTGTCAAAAAGAAAAGAGGAAAAAAAACTCCACAAACAGTTTGAAAAAAAAAATCTCCAGTTTGCACTCAATTCAGAACCATTCAAAAAAAAAAAAAAGAGTTCATTCGGCTAGATGTTAAAGCACAAATTTTTCTTTTGAGCACTTGCATCTCTTGTTTTTTTTCCCCCCATTTTTTATTAACCTTTAACCAAGCCCCGTTACAACCTAAACAAGTCCTTTTGATCCTTTCGATTAGTATCCTTGTCATTAGTGGAGATCGAAGAGTAAACCTGCTTATTTGACCTTGTTTCTTTTCTTTAATAAAATGCCAAGACTAACCTACTTTTTTCAGCAAAATTGAGAAAGGAGAATTTGTTCAAATGATGTCGCTGCCCGGTTAAGAGAAATTCGGTTCTAATTGTATTTCTCCCATTGAGGTTTTTTGTAGGTCGGGAAACTTGACTCCTTGGGATGTTTTTGGAAGAATCTTCTGTGAGTTGGACTTGTCGGTTTGATTTGCCCCGTGTTGAGTGATTTTTTTTTACCCTTGTTTTCACGTTATTTGCTTGGGGACAAGCAAAAGTCTAAGTTTGGGGGCGTGATGTGTGAATATTTTACACAACAAATGGGGTTTATTTCATACCTTTTTGTTTCCCTTTTAGTTTTATTTTATTTTGTTCATGCATTTATTTTATTTAATTTTAATAAATTTCTCATCCTAGTGTGCGAGGACCTTTTTGCAGGAAATTATGAATTCTTGGTCCATTTGGAGTCAAGCCTATTGGATGTGGACTTGATTAGAGATTGTGAGGAAGGAAGGATGCAAGTGACTTCTTTGGCCAAGTCAAAAATCTTAAAACGGTTTTGCTCCTACATCCATGCAATTTTGACTTGGTGTTAGATTTGGAAAATGCCAAATATCAAGGCCCAGGATCTTTTTGACCACGTGATTCTCTTGGCAAATTTCCATTTCATCAGATTTCTTTGGAAGTTAAAAAACCAAATGATTTCTTCCTAGCCACGTGGTTCCTCCTCATCCAAGTTGAAGAAAAGAAGACTGGCTAGATCAAGTCTTGTTTTCTTTTTACACGCATGGCCTAGTATTTGGCTTGGCATGCATTCCATCCTACCCTGCACTATATAAAGCCACGCAAGAAGCCAAAAAGGGGACATTACTTCCGGTTGGAGATTGAGCCCTGCAGCTCGTCACTCACGCATTAGGCTAGGAATTTTATTGTTCTTTCTTTATTTCCTTGTAAGCAAACACTTTACTTAGTTTTCTAGATTAGATTGCAGTTGGCAATTATTCTTGGAAGGCTTCATCACTTGGTTCAAGGTTGGTAATTTATTTTGTAATTAATTTCCCTCTTGAATATAAATGATGAATTATTTTCATGTGATGGTTTCTTCTTCAATCATGTCTAGCTAAATTTGCTATCTAGGATTTAGGGGATGATCTTGTCTTTATTTTCATGCAAACCTAATTAAATATTATTTCCTTTTATTATTCTTTTTTGATTCGGTCTGTGATGTTTAATTAAGTTAGTTGCCTGATCAACAATTAGCTTAAATCTATAATAGGAAATTGTTAAGTGACAGCGTCAGTTTCCTATAGAAAAACTTAGACCGGGCTTTAGGAACCGACCTCGGGAGGGGCGTGCTTCCTATTGGAGACTTAGAAGGTAAGAAATTAAAGCTCTTAATTTATTTCAACACTGGCAGAATGGATAGTGGAGATAAGTTAGGAAGGGGTTTTACGGCTTACGGGAGTAAGTTATTGATCTTATAGAGTTTACCGGTTCTTTCGAAGAAGATTAATTTTAAGATTTAATATTAGATCCACACAGGCAGGTCATGTAATGACAGTACACGGCGTGGTTGTGTAGCACTTAATTGCATGGAAATATTGACAAGGGATTCCCCGAAGTCCTAGGTGTTTTTATTTATTGTCATCTCATTTTTTTTACCATTCCTTGCTGTTTACTTGTTTATTTATTTGCACCACTCAATCGACTCCTCTTCGAGCTTATTTTCTAGATAATCACATATCACATTGTTAATAGTACTTAGCCAAGATCCCTGTGAGACGACCTTGGCACTACAACACCCTGTATACTTGCAGGAGGCTATTAATATTTATGATTTTGAGAAAACCATCAGTGAGGAGAATGAAGATAATGATGATTTCGATGATGAACATGCTGATGATGAGGAGGAGCAAAGTCATGGTCTCCTAATCTTGCAAAGAGGTCTAGTTTGGTACCAACCAAATCTGATTTTCCCATTTGCACCGATTCTATTGATTAAAATGGGAATGAAACTAATTGCTGCCGAAAATTCTAATTTATAAAATACATAAAAAGATTCATCATTTGTTTACTACCAATACATTCTCTCAAATTCTATAACCTATCTTGTAAATCTCTACGATCCCTTGAGGCCTGCATTCATCCCTGAATCCATGTGCATCCATCCTTACGATATTATATTGTGGACTTCCTGCAAAATTTGATCAAAGCAAAAATAATAAATCAATTAACCTCCCATTCAGATCAGTGGAATTCACCATTGCTACAAAAAAATTCAAATTGAGAAGAACAAAACACTCACCTTCTATACTTTATAAGAAACTTTTCTTCCATATTGTCTTAACTCCTTCAAGCATACAATAAATATCAAGAATATATCAAGAATATGATCTGTTTAAAGAAGAATGAGAATAAAAAATTGTAGATAAAGAGAAAAAAGCTAAAAGAGATAGAAAGAATACAAGAGAAGAGAGAGAAAAAAAAAGAAGAAAATAAGAAGAGAAGGAGGGAGGCCGTTATCAAATGAATGAGGTGAAATTAAGTGCTCTAGGGTTTTTAATACCAACACTATGCATTTATTGAGTCAATATAAGTATTTCCTTTCTTTTCTCATTGCTTTCTTTTTGTGTGGAGTTGTCCGCGTTTTTTAAAAAATTACAACTATTTTCCTTTTTAGTTCAACATGCTTTTCCTTCTAAACTGATGCTAATAATTTTATGTTAATATGTAAGTAAAATTAATGTTTACCTCTATACATAATGTCTTATTTTATAGATATTTCTCTATTTTTTAATTTATCTTTTGCACCCCTAAGCGAAGAAATTTTTTCTATTTAGTTTTTATGTTAGAAAAATTTAATAAATAATGCATTATGTTAATATGCAAGAAAAATATCTATATTTACCTCTATACATAATGTCTTATTTTCTAACTATTCCTCTATTTTTAAATTTATCTATTACACCGCAAACAGAGATTTATTTTCTAGTTAGTTGTTATATTAGAAAAATTTAGTAAAATTATTGTATACATTAATTAAAATAGTTGATGTTACTATATTATTATTGCCTTTTCATATTAAATTATACAGTAAATCTATTACCCATAGAGAAATCGTAAACTTATTTACCTTTACATAGTTTTTGTTTCCGTCATAGAAAAATTAGCTAATTCGACATTTATTGGTGATATTTTATATTTCGTAGACGTTATATTCTTTTTCGTCATTAAATGTTTCCCTCCATTTTCTTGCACCAAAACTTTTTGGCTCCAAATTTTAAGTGATGAATTTATGTGACAATTATAATTTTGTCGCCAAATAGAATGTTTGAAGACAAAATTATAACTATTTGTGATAATAATACTTACGCCATAAAATTGAAACACATTGGTGACATACTTTGTCTTATGGTCTCCAAAATGCTTTTGGGAGATGGATTTTGGAAACGTCATTAAGAAAATGTCACCTATCTTTCAAAAAAAAAAAATTTCTCCAACAAGTGAATTTTGGAAACATCATCAAGAAAATGTCACCATTCTTTCAATAGGAAATGTCACCAAGAAAATGTCACTTATGCCAAAATTGATAGAAAATTGACGAAAATATTTTAACCATCATGGTTGTTATTGTATAATGATGCAATAATTGCGTCATCTATAATCCAATTATTGGTGACGTGTTATAATTCGTAGATTAAGTAATTCTATTCGTCACTAAAATTTTTCTCTCCATGTCTTGACACTATAAAATTTGGCTCCAATTTATTAGTGACGAAATAGGGTGACGATTTTGATTCTTGTCACCAAATAATATTTTTGGGGACAAAATGTCAATTACTTGCGATGAATTGTCCTTGTCACCAAAACGTTTTACATAAGTGACATATTATCCTTTTTTCGTCACCAGAAAACCATTTTAGGAGACGAATTCCAGAACGTCATCACAAAAAATGTCTCCTATAATTGAATTTGTTGTAGTGTCAGTGCAAAGGACGCTAAGTATGATGATCGCACCTCAGGGTTTGATTTGTGAAGAAAAATGTTCAAGCTTTGTGCAAGGATTTGAACACACTTGCAGATAATGCGATGGAGAAGCTTAATTAGATCATTTCTGCTATACCTCAAACTTATTCTGATGAAAAATGAAACCTCTTCAAGATCTGATGCTCCTAGGTTCATGCATTGCATCTAGGTTAGATTATGGTTTCATATATGGTTCTATTATATGGTTTTTATTTTGGTTTCCACCTTTTGATATCTATGCTTATATTCTGAATATTTGTGCTACTTTTTGGATATTTACTTCTGCATAGATGATGGATATCATGTTCTTACATGCTTTGCTATTTTGGTTAAAATCCCATGTTTGTTGATGCCAAAATGGGGAGAAAATATGCATGTTGATCTTATGCAGGAAATGTGGTATTCTTGAACCATACTTAAGCCAATCCCTTTTTGTTGTTGACAAAAGGGGGAGAAATGCTGTTGATTTTTGCAGTATGCAGGATACTTGCGATATATGGTTTTTAACAAAACCACACTTGAGACTATGATTTGATTTCTGCCAAAAACTAAAATTTATGATAATAAATGTTGCGCGACTTCATTTCTGTTACCATGCATTCAACCAATTTTTTGTGCAGAAAGTAGAAAATAAAGAGGGAGTTTTATGATTGGCTATTGGATGCCAATATACATATTCACAAGGAATGCTTTGTATGCTCTTCTAAAACTTATCCTTGCTGAATTATAAAAATGATTTCAAAAGGAGGAGGAACAAAACAGGGAGAGCTTTTGAAAAATTATGAGGAGCTTCTGAAAAAATTATGAGAATATTTTTTGAATCCTTGTTATGTGTAAAATCAACACTAATTTTTCATCATAAAAAAGGGGGAGATTTCTGACCAAAAATTGGGTCAATCACCCCTTGATGCTAAAATATGATTAACCAAGTTGATTATCTGGTTTTCATGTCTAACAAATTACAAGTGTGTTGCTAGCTTTACTTGTGTTGATTTTTGCTTACAGGAAAAATATAATTTTTACTGATACCATATCTTGGACACACGACATGGTTTTTGTTGCAACCATATCTGCGAACTGTCACTTTCAACCTTTTGTGTAAGTTGCGTGTGGTCCTGTACGCAATTAAAACCCACTTCTAACAGTTTGAACTGGTGAACAACTAAGAGGAAAGACTTTATGGAAGTGCAGAAGACGTTCCCACCTAACTCCTATTCAACTCACAAAGGTGGTCCAAACTTTTCAGATTTGATAATACTTTGCAACCAAGGAGATGACATGCATAACGGCACCAAAATGAAGCTTTAATGAACTAAAGTCAACTGAAGTACAAGGAGCCGTTGTAGGAGCTTATCCCCCACATTCAGATTCTATAAAGAAGGACGTTTACACCTCTGGAATATAACCCCAGCCATTAAGCAAAATCTGAGTTTATACTAGTGCTTACAATTGCTCAGAATCTGGTTTCTGTAAGAACCAAACAACAGGGTTGTGTGTAGGCAAGTCTTGGTTTAGATTTGCTGGGTACTCAAGTCTAGGAATAGATTTGAGGGTAGGTTAGAGTTTAGCCTGTGAAAAGCTTGTAAAGGTTTGAGCTTAGTATAGAAAAGCTTGTAATTGTATTGGTTAAGGTTGAACAAGCAAAAACCTAAGGATAATGAGAGTTTGAAATCCTAAAGGAGGGTCCTTTAGGTAGTGGAGTACTTGGTAAGGGGGAACCACTCTAAATAATTTATATTCACTCTCTCCTACTCTCTCTCTATTTGCTTTCTTGCTCCATATACTCGCTGAGTGCTTGAAATATTTGGTATCACACAAACCAAAGCTTCCCGCAAATAAGAGACGGAAGCACAATTGGTGGCAGATAAGAGATGGGATGAAGCAAAGACCCAACAAGGTCATAATGAAGAACCGTTTCTTACTTTCATGAAGCTTCCCTAACCAGTATTTACAGGTGCTGAAAATGAAGACACGCAACAGCTCTTGGAAAAAATTTGGAAGTGTTGTGAAGTATTAGGGTGCACTGATCATATAGCTGTGGGGTTTGCCGCTTTTCAGTTGAAGGAGGATGTTAACAACTGGTACGTACCAATCTAAGAGGAGAGAAAGGGTAGCTGATGCAGCACCCTTAACATGGAATGAGTTCTCCGAAATGTTCCTTGCACTGTTCCTGCCCGAAAGTGTTAAGAATGAAGGGGCATATGAGTTTGAGTCTTTGAAGCAAGGGGATCTTACCGTTTTCGAGTATGATTCAAAATTTACAAAGCTGTCCAAGTATGCAACACATCTGGTCCCGGATGAGCAGAGGAAAATTAAGAGATTTGTCCATGGGTTGAAAACTTCTATCTATAATTCTCTGGTTGCTCATGATTTTCACTTATATGCTGTTATGGTTGACAAAGCGAGGGCAATTGAAACATGGTCCTGAGGAGGTATTGTTGATGTTGTGAATGCTAAGCAGACAACGCAAGAGGGTTCACAAAGTCAGCAAAGCTTCTCCATTGGTGCTAGACAATTCCAGGGAAGGGGAAAGATGGGAATGTGGGGGAATTAGCCAAGGGCACGATTCCAAGGTAGCTCTAACTATGGTGCCCCGTGTTATGGTGAGAGCTCGATGAGACTCAAATTTAGCCAATTCCAGGGTACTCAAGGTGAACAAATGAGGCCTAACAGTTTGTTCTTTAAGTGTGGTAAGTTTGAACATATGTCACGGGAGTGTCCTGTGAGGCAGAATATATGTTATATGTGCGGGCAGACGGGACATATAGCTCGAGATTGCTCCATTGGGCAGTCATCCATGGCATCCAATGTAGCATCACCACCACCAAGGCTACAACGGGCTGATAGCCACTCTTCTTTCTGAGGCAGAGGAGGTGCTGGTCGTGGAGGCGTAAGTAGAGGCAACAGCTATCAACCGGGCCAGGGGCAGGCACGGGTGTTTTGCTTGACTTAGGAGGATACAAAAGCCTCCAACACCTATTGTGACAGGCATGTTGAAAGTTAATTTGTGCCCTGCCATGTGTTTAATTGATACAGGGTGTACACACTCCATTATTAACTCTCATTTTTCTAAGTATTTTGAGGAAGTACCTACTAATCTTTGAAGTCCGTTGGCTATGTACACGCCTCTTGATGAGCCTGACTATGTGGATAGAGTGTATCGGGAATGTGATATTTGTGTGATGGATCATCACTTGCCAAGAGATTTGTTGTTGCTATCGATGGCAGATTTTTATGTAATTTTGGTTCTGGATTGGCTGTCTCGGTATGGTGTCCCTGTTGATTGTGCAAATAAAAGGGTGAAGTTTCAGCCCAATGGGGAGGCAGAATTCTTCTTTCAGGGGAAGTTTGTTTCTTCTCAATCCCAAATAATCTCTGTAGTGAAGACAGCTCGGGTGGCATGACAAACGGACTGCTTGTATTTGGCATCGGTGCAAAGTGTAGGTAAGTCGAAAGTTTCAATTGATCAAGTTCCTGTTGTTAATGAATTTCTTAATGTTTTTCCTCATGACTTGCCGGGATTACCTCCGGAATGTGAGATTGAGTTTGGCATTGAGCTTGTGCCCGGGGCAGAACCCGTGTCAATTACACCCTACCGGATGGCTCCTACTGAATTGTGAGAGCTGAAAACTCAGTTGCAGGATTTGCTGGACAAGGGATTTATCAGGCCTAGTGTGTCCCTGTGGGGAGCTCCGGTTCTGTTTGTCAAAAAGAAGGTTGGCTAGATGAGAATGTGTGTTGATTATCAGCAATTAAACAAGCTGACCGTGCGGAATAAGTATCCATTGCCTCGCATCGATGATTTGTTTGGTCAGTTGTAGGGGGCCAACTACTTTTCGAAAATTGATTTGAGGTTAGGGTACTATCAGTTGAGAATCAAAGAGGAGGACATGCGAATAACAGCCTTCCGAACACGGTATGGGATTATGAATTTTTGGTGATACCATTTGGTCTGACTAGCACACCAGCAGCATTCATGGACTTGATGAATCGGGTTTTCAAGCAGCACCTTGACAAGTTTGTGATTGTATTTATTGATGATATGCTTGTCTACTCTAAAATCAAGGAGGAGCATGAGATGCACTTGAGAATTGTGTTGCAGATTTTACGGGAAGAGAAATTGTTTGCAAAATTTTCTAAATGTGAGTTTTGGTTGGAAAGAGTATCATTTTTAGGCCAAGTAATACCGGCTGAAGGTATTGAAGTAGACCCGCAGAAAGTGGAAGCAATTGTGAAGTGGCCGAAGCCGACCAATGTGATAGAAGTACGGAAGTTTCCTTGGGCTGGCAGGATATTATCGTCAGTTTGTCGAAAACTTTTCCTCTATTGCTGCACCATTGTGTGGGCTGACCCAAAAGAAGAAACAATTTGTGCGGAATGATGCTTGTGAGGCTAGCTTCCAGGAGCTGAATCACAGGTTAACCACCGCACTAATACTTGCATTGTGTAAGGAGGATGGTGTGTATACCGTATATTGTGATGCATCGAGGGTTGGTTTGGGCCGTGTTTTAATGCAGAATGGCAGAGTGATTGCTTATGCATCCCGAAAACTCAAGAAGAATGAGGAGAATTACCCAGTGCACGATCTTGATATGGCAGCAGTGGTATTTGTTTTAAAAAATTGGAGGCATTATTTTTATGGAGAGCCTTGTGAGAATTATACAGACCATAAAAGCTTGAAGTACATGATGGAGCAGCGGGATCTAAAATTGAGGCAATGGAGATGGGTTGAGTTGCTGAAGGATTAAGACTGTGTTATGAAGTACCACCCAGAAAAACAAATGTTGTAGCTAATGTTTTGAGCCAGAAATCTGTTGGTAGTTTGGCACATCTTCATGTGGTTAAAAGGCCCACGGTTGGGGCATGGCATGAGTTGTTGGATAAAGGCTTGCAATGTGCGGTAGCTGAATCGGGAGCATTGATGGCACACTACCAAGTGCGTCCCGTTTTAAATGAAGAAATTGCTAAGGCCCAGGATGATGATGCGGAAACAAAATCATGGAAGGAAAACGCGAGTCAAGGGGAACAAGCTGGATTTGGCACAAGAATGTATGTTCCTGATGTTGTAAATCTTCGCAACAAACCAGACCCGATATATGCTACCTCACCAAGATGTACCGTGATCTGAAAACACATTATTGGTAGAACAATATGAAGCGGGATGTGGTAGATTATATTGCTAGATGCCTGATATGCCAACAACTAAAAGGAGAGCACAAAAAACTGCCAGGGTTACTTTAGCCCTTGTTCCGGAGTGGAAGTGGGAAAGAGTTGCTATGGATTTTGTTAGTGGATTGTCGTGGAATGCTAGTGGATTCGTTTGGGTGATTGTTGATAGATTGAGTAAGTCAACTCACTTCTTGCCAGTGAAGACTACTTATAATTTTGCCAATCTAGCTCAAGTTATATTGATGAAATTGGTGGTGAGTATAGGTACCGCCCCGATTGTACCGAACCGGTACCGATCGGTTTCAGCTCGGTATCGGTCTGAATATTACCTCAAACAAATGCTGTCGGTTGGTATAATAACATGCCAAAAAAGTGTCGGTTAGGTAGTGGTATGCTTGGGTCGATAGCGGTACACCGCCATACCGACCCGACATATAAATACCTACATAAAATTCTGAATCCCTAATTTTTTCCCCACAAAACACACGCAGACACTCTCTCTCTCAAACCTTTTTTTCTCTCCCTCACAACATCATCCACTGCCGCCTCTCTCTCCCTCTCTCAAACCATCTTTTTTCTTTCTCTACCTCGCAACATCATCCACCGCCACCTCCTCCTTTTCCACATAGCCACCATGGATAACTCCACCTCCTCCATTACAGAACCACCCTTTCGCCACCTCCTTTACAAATCCTCCCCGCCGACTCCACCTCCTCTTCAAAAGACAAAGATAGATGCCAAAGGAAACAACACCGGCCATCTCTTCTCCTCCACTTTCCCCTCCTCCTTTTCTTCCATCTCTTTTTCTTTGTGTTTTATATTTTATTTTTTTCTTCAAATATGAATCCACCCTATTTCGTTCAATCTCGCTTTCATTACTTTGTGTTTTTGTTTTTTTTTCTTCACAATCCTACAGATCTGATTTTGAGTTTTCTTGTTGTATTTATTGAGATGTTAAAGTATATCATTAAAAAGAAAATGTAATTTCTTTTGATTAAATGGCACACATAGGCCATAATTAATTTTGTGGGTGTGATGACTGGTGGTGATTTGCCTGTCTTTGTCATGGTGATGGTGGATTTGGCCGTAGTTGCTAGCTGTGTTTGTTGGCTATGGATGGGTTATTTGTTGTTTATTCTATTTTTTTTGTTCTATTGTCCAAGTTCGAAGGGCGTCTGAGTGTGGTAGTGAACGGATTTGAGTTCACCAAATATTAGATTTTTTATTTTTTTTTTGTAATATTCGGCTCGGTATTGTCGGTATACCGACAATACCTATCGTTATTTTGTCGGTATTGCCTGATTTAGGGTGCGGTATGGACCGATCGGTATAGAGGTCCCCTCGGTATTTCCTTACCGACCCAAAAATATATACGGTATACAGACCCGTACCGACTGCTCACCCCTAGATGAAATTGTGAGATTGCATGGTGTGCTGGTATCAATAGTTTCTGATCGAGGCATGCAATTCACATCATGATTTTGGCGAAGCTTCCTGGAAGCTATGGGAACTCAACTTGATTTGAGTACAGCATTCCACCCTCAAACCGATGGGCAAAGTGAACGGGTGATACAAATTCTGGAGGATATGCTCAGGGCTTGTGTACTAAGTTACGGGGACAGTTGGAATAAATACTTATCATTGGACGAGTTTGCCTACAACAATAGCTATCAATCCAGTATCGGTATGTCCCCGTATGAGGTGTTGTATGGCCACAGGTGTCGGATACCGGTCTTTTGGGATGAAGTTGGGGTCAAGAAACTCCTTGGACCTGTAATTGTGGAATTGACAACTGCGCGAATTTAGGTACCGTCCAAAGTAGGCAGAAGTCCTGTGCGGACAATAGAAGACGGGAGCTGGAATTTTTCAGTCGGGGACTTGGTTTTCCCACGGAAGGAGTATTACGGTTCGGAAAGAAGGAGAAGTTGAACCCCCGATATTTGGGTCCATTTGAAATACTTGAGAAGATTGGACCAGTAGCGTATCGTCTTGCATTGCCAACAAATTTATCGTAGATCCACCCAGTGTTCCATGTATCGATACTACGAAAGTATTTTCTGGATCTCTCACATGTCTTAGCACCACAAGAAATTCAGTTGGGAAGGAGCTAACTTATAAAGCACAACCAATTATGATAGTGGATAGGCAGGTATGCAGACTCAATAACATGGAGGACGCTTCTGCGAAGGTTTTGTGAGAAGACCCCTCAAGACAGGAGGTTACTTGGGAGTCCGAAAAAGAGATGCTGGACAAGTATCCGCACCTATTCTTAGGTAAATTCAAAGACGAATTTTATATAAGGGAAGGATGATGTGATAACCTGTATACTTGAAGCTTAAAGTGTTTACTTGATGAGAAAGGGTGCTGGGATGAGAGTTGGTTGCAGTTGGTTTCAGTTGGCCTCAGTTGGCTAGTCATTCATTTCTGTTGGCTAGCCATAGGCTAAGTTTGATTAGTTAGGGCGTGAATAGTCTTAATCACTGATTATGTGTGCTAACTGCTTGGGGAAAACTAATTATGGATCAGGTGTGGGATAAGTATGGGACGTGTTGGCTGGAAAACAAGTAAGAGGTGGGAGGTAAGTATGAGGTGGAGAGCTGCTTGGGCAAGGTGGCAGATTTTGGTGCAAAGGAAGAAAGTGGCTGCTTAGTCACCTGCTTGCCTTAGGCTTATCTGCCCAAGCAGGCACCTCACCCCTCATTTGTGCCAAAAACGTGAAAATCACTCAGGGAAGAATTACTCAGCCATTCTCAAGGTTCTCCCAAGCGTCTTGCACACAAAAAGAAGGGGTAAGTGACTTAGGTTGGAATTCTGGTATGATTCGGTGCCAATTGGCTAGCCAAGTGAGCTATTGGCTCGGGTAGTGCACAAATTTGATCTTGAAGGGAGATCTAGGGCAAGGATGTTAAGTAATTAGATTGTGAGATGGCTGCTGTGTTGACCAAAAATTTGGGTTAATCACCTCCTAGTGCTAAATTGTGATTAACCATGTTGATTTTCTGGTTTTGATGACTAACAAATTACAAGTGTGTTGGTAGCTTTGCTTGTGTTGATTTTCGCTTATAGGAAAAATTATGGTTTCTGCCGATACCATATCTTGGACACACGACATATGTTTTTATCGATACCATATCTGTGAAGCTGTCACTATCAACTTTTTGAGCAAGTTGCGTGTGGTCCTGCAAGCATTTAAATCCCACTTCCAACGTTCAGAATTGGTGAACAAGTAAGAAGAAAGGTTCAAAGATGTGCAGCAAATATTCTCTCTCATCTACCATGAAGATGGTCCCCTTGGTGGTCCAGACTTACCAAAAATAGAAAAACTTTGCAACCAAGGAGATTCAACTTGCTAAATGGTCCTCACACATATTTCTAACGTTCAAGATTAAAGAGCAAGTAAGAGAAATATTCCAGGAGACATTATCTCTCAAAGATGGTGGAGCAAACTCTCCGGAAATAGCAATACTTTGTGACCAAGGAGTTGACATAAAGAAGTGGCCCCAACTTGGAGTAATTGTGAATTCAAGTCAACTTGGAGAATCAAGGAGCCATTAAGGAACTGTTGGAAGACTTCCCCCCAAGATTCAGAAGTATATAAGAGGACTCACAACACCTTTGAAAATTGTTCCAGCCATTTTAAAAGTTCTATGCTTTGAAGATATGGTCTTTGTTGGAACCAAAACTCTGAAAGTTTCTATATTTCAAATTGAGCTTACCTTGTGAGTATCTTTTGTGCTAAACCCTTTGTAAATAACTCTTGAGTAAGTCACTCTTGGGGTTTTCTTGGTGAGGTGATTATGAGCAAGACTTGGATTAGTTTTGCTAGGAACTCAAAGCTAGGATTAGCTTTTGAGGGTAGATTTGAAGTTTGAGCCTTGGAAAAAGCTTTGGTATAGGTTAGAGAGTGAGCCTTGGGAAAACTCTTGTGAAGGTTAGATCTAAGCCTATAAAAAACTTAGGTGTGGGTTAGAGCTAACCCTGTGATAAGCTTAGGTTAGAGCTGATCCTGTAAAAGCCTGTAAAGGTTAAGGTTGAACCTGTAAAAGCCTAAATATAGTGAGTGTTTGAAATCCTAAAGGAAGAAACCTTTAGGTAGTGGAGTACCTGGTGAGGGGGAACCACTCTAAATTACCTGTGTTAATCTCTCTCTACTTCCTTACTCATTTCCTACGTTAAGCACTTACATCGCACCACAAAAATTTGGTATCGTAGAAACCAAGTCTCACTGTCCAAAGAATTGGTATCGCAGAAACCAATTCTCAGTGTCCGAAAAAGTTTTCAAGCCTAATTCCNCTGTGAGGGTACAAGCATCAACAAGGCATCCCACTTTAGTGGTATCAAACTTGACTATTCAAAGCTCAAGATAAAGAAACGTTCCGAAGAAAGGAATTCCAAGGGTGTAGTGATTAATGAATCCAAGAAGGATTCTTTGGTGTGCTTTGGTTGCAACCGATCAAAGCATATAAAGTCCAATTGCCCTCACCAAAAGAAGCGGAGATATGGTTCTTCAAAAACCAGAGGAAAGAAGGTTATGGTTGCTTGCGATGAATAAAATTCTTCGAAAGATTTAGACATAGAGGAGGCAACAAATCTATGCTTCATGGCTCATGGAGAATCCGAGGTAAATGACTCTCCTGACTTCACTTTTGATGAGTTACTAGAAGCTTTTAGTGAATTGCATGATTATTATAGGCTAGTCCATAAGAAAAATAAGAAATATAAGAAGCAAATTGATATTCTTGAATTTGATGCTGAAGCTCACAAAAATACTTATGAGAAACTTGATCATGCTCATTCTGATGCATTAAAAATTTGTGAAAATTTGAAGAGTGAAAAACTTGATGTATACTCATGATGAGCTAGAAAAGAAAATTGCTTATAGTAGTGCTATGTATGATAAGTTGGTAAAGGAGAATGATGAGCTTAAGAAGGATGTTGAGGATCTGAAATGTCCTCTTGAGAAATTTACAAATCGAATAGATAATCTAAATATGTTGCTAGGGCAGCAAAGTTATTCATTGCAAAAAGAAGGAATAGGGGCTACACATATGGTTTCTAGTAGACCAAATCCATTTGTGTGTTTTTGTTAGGGCTGAATCTAGTGTGCCATATAAACCTGACACCTCACATATGATTTTCAACAAATCATATATGTCTGTGAAAACTATTAAGACAGGTTTTAGTGTGCCATGTAGGCATATGGTTTCTTACAAACCATACAGACCTAATGCTATTAATATGGTTTCTCATAAACCAAATCTATATGTGCATCTACGCTAAAACTTGTATACCATATAGGCCTAGAAGGAATCTAAATTCATCTAGAAGGAATGCATTTGCATTCACATGGTTCTGATGTACCTCATATTACATGTCATTATTGGTGAAAAGTTGGTCATGGCATTAGAACATGCATGTTTCAGAAAAGAAGTGACAATGTTTGTTATTTGTGGTTCCGAAAGGAACCAGATCTAACCTTGAAGGACCCAAAGTTGTTTGGGGACCAAAAATTTGATTGTATTGACAGGTTGTTAGGGTTGAATGGGTACTTGATAGTGGGTGTTCAAGACACATGACAGGTGATTTATCCATGTTTTCATCCCTAACCAAGAAAGGCCAAGGAAAGGTAACTTTTGGTGACAAGTCCCAAAGACAGATTCTCGGGTTTGGTAATATGGATTCTAACCCTTCCATTAAACATGTCTTGCTTATTGTTAATCTTAAGTATAATCTGCTAAGTGTTAGTCAATTGCGTGATAAGGGTTATAAGGTAACTTTTGAAGCATCTAAATGCTTATTTAGTTTGGTTGATAAAGATGTGGTGTTTACTAGTACCAGAAAAGGAAACACATACTCTATATCTTTTAATGATGATGCTAACCATGAGCTTATGTGTTTAAGTGCAAGAACAGAAACACCAACTTTGTGGCATTGAAGGCTTGGACATGCCAACCTGAACCTCATCTCCAGATTATCTACAAAATGTTGGTAAAAGGGCTGTCCGCACTGAAATACGAAAAAGACACCACATGCCGTGCTTGCCGACTTGATAAACAGTAATGATGAAGATGTAGATGTTACTACAGAAGCTGAACCACAGGTTATAAATATTGATATCTCATCTGATGAAATGAATGAGGAACTACCTGTATTAGTTCCACATGACGCATCACAACAACAACATGACATTCTGCTAGACCAACCTATGCTTCATGGCCAAGAAGATTCAGAGGTAACAGACTCTACTGACCTTAATATAGAAGAATTACTTGATGCTTTTGATGAATTGCATACCAAATACAAGCAAGCAGTTAGGAAAAATAAGGAGTATAAGAAGAAGATTGATTTGCTTGAATTGGATGAGGATGACTATAAAAAAGAAAATGAGAAACTTAGGCTTTCTAATGCTGATGCTATGAAAGTAAGTGAGGATTTAAAAGCTGAGAAATTTGCTCTAAAGAATGCTTATGACGAACTTGAAAAGGGATATGCCTGTAAGAATGATATGTGTAAAGTTCTTGAAAATGAGAAGAATTTTCTTGAGAAGCATGTCACTGATCTAAAATCCTCTTTAAAGAAATTTTCTGATAGTACAAATAATTTGAATATGTTGTTAGGGAAACAAAGAAGTTCTACACAAAAAGAAGGATTAGGTGCTACATATTTGTTTTCTGAAAAACCAAATCCTACTGTGCGATTTGTTAGGGCAGAATCTAGTGTACCATACAAACCAGATACTTCACATCTTAGGATTTTTAGGACACACAAGTATGTGAACCATTATGCTTCAAGGCCAAGTAGGTCAAATCAGGTTGAAAGTAAACCATATAGAAAGAATATGCCATACAAGATAGATATTGGTTTTAGAAAACCAAATCGTAGTATGCATTCACATAGATTTAGAAGAAACACTTATGAACACTCTTCTAGAAACCATATGCATGCATATCATGCACCACGCATTACACGTTATTACTGTGGAAAGAACGGTCATGGCATCAAAGCCTGCTGGTTTAAAAAGAGGAATGAAAATGTTAGGTATGTGTGGATTCCAAAAGGAGCCAAATCTAGCCCCATAGGACCCAAATCAGTTTGGGTACCTAAAACCTAGTTGCTTTCTGCAGTGACAAGGGATGAATGGATCTTAGACAGGAGAAGTATCCATGTTTTCATCCCTAACCATAAAAGACCAAGGAAAAGTAACTTTTGGGGACATGTCCAAAAGACAAATTCTCGGGTTTGGTAACATTGATTGTACCCTATCTATTGAACATGTTTTGTACCCCATCTATTGAACATGTTTTACTTATTGATAATCTTAAGTATATTCTGCTTAGTGTGAGTCAACTCTGTGATGAAGGTTTTAAAGTCACTTTTGAAGCTTCTAAATGCTTAGTTAGTTCGGTAGACGAAGATGTGGTATTTACTGGTACCAGAAAAGGAAATGTCTACTCTATATGTTTTGATAATGCTACTAACTCAGAGCTTAAGTGTATAAGTGCATGAACAGAAACACCAATCTTATGGCACAGAAGGCTAGAGCATGCCAACTTCGACCTCATATCCAGATTATCAAGCAAGATGTTGGTCAAGGATTTACCCGCACTCAAATACAAAAAAGAAGCTACATGTCGTGCATGTCAGCTTGGAAACAAGTTAAAAGTTCCTTTGAACCTAAGCATGCCATCTCTACATCTAGACCACTAGAATTATTACATATGGATTTGTTTGGACCTATGAGAACAATGAGTATAGGTAGTAAGAGATATGTTTTTGTCATAGTTGATGATTATTCTAGATATAAATGGGTCATATTTTTCACTCATAAGGATCATGCATGTGATGAGTTTAGTACTCTTGTTAAACGTTTATAAAATAAGAAAGGGTATAAAATTTTAAAAATTAGAAGTGATCTTGGAGGAGAATTTCATAATCATGCCTTTAAATAATTCTGCGAGAAAAGTGGCATAATACACACTTTTTCAACTCCTAGAACGCCTCAACAGAATGGGGTTGTTGAAAGGAAGAATCGAACCTTGCAAGAAATAGCTAGAACTATGCTTAACGAGCATAAGTTACCAGTATATTTCTGGGCAGAGGGTGTGAACACATCATGCTACATTTTAAATAGAGTCTCTATGCATCCTATAATTGAGAAGACACCTTATGAGATTTGGTATGGGAAGAAACCAAATATTTTTTGCTTTCGAGTCTTTGGGTCTAAATGCTATATTCTAAATGCTAAGGATAACCTAGATAAGTTTGAGGCAAAATTTGTTGATGGAATCTTCCTTGGCTATTCTACAACCAGTAAAGCATTTCGAGTCTACAACAAGATGAATATATTTGTTGAAGAAACCATACATGTTGTTTTTTATGAGACTAATCCGTGATCTAAGTGTTGATGAAGATACAGATGGCACTCTTGATGCTCAACTACAGATTGTAAACATTGATATTCCATCTGATGAAAAAGATGATGAACAACCTATATTGGTTCCAGATGATGCATCACAGCAACAACATGACAATTTGCCTGATCTGGTTGCGGAAAAACCAAATATGACTACACGAGCTTCAACTTCACTACGCACTCCTCAAAGTATCAGAACACCTAGAGGACTATCAACTGACGCTATTCTTGGTGACATCACCAGAGGAGTAACCACAAGGTCATCAATTTGGAATGTGAACACACACCTTGCATTCTTGTCACAAATTGAGCCCAAGAACACACATGATGCCATCCAAGATGAATTTTGGGTCATTGCAATGCATGAGGAACTGAATAAGTTCAAACGAAGCGACCTGTGGGAGCTAGAACCTAGACCACTAGAACACCCAGTCATTAGAACAAAGTGGGTATTCAGAAACAAGCTTGATGAATCCAGTATTGTGGTAAGAAACAAAGCCAGGACTTTGAGAAACTTATGCATAGTGAGTTTGAGATGAGTATGATGGGTGAACTCACATACTTCTTGGGATTTCAAGTCAAACAAATTGATGGTGGCATCTTTATAAATCAAGCAAAATATATCCGCGAGTTGCTTAAGAGATTTGGTATGGTTGAAACCAAATCTAGTCCTACGCCTATGAGTACATCGACTAAACTTGACAAGGATGAGAATGGTAAGGATGTTGATATCAAGATGTATCGAGGCATGATAGGTAGTCTTCTTTATCTTACTGCTACCAGACCTGACATGATCTTTAGTGTATGTCTATGTGCCCGATTTCATTCTCGTCCTAAAGAATCTCATCTCAGAGCTATAAAGCGTATTTTTAAGTACTTAAAAGGTACACCATCACTAGGATTATGGTATCCCAAAGTTGATGCTTTTACTCTTACAAGTTATTCAGATGCAGACTTTGCAGGAAGTACATTAGACAGGAAAAGCACAAGTGGGACATGTTAATTACTTGGACAATCCCTTGTGTCATGGTCAAGCAAGAAGTAAAATTCGGTTGCTACATCTACCATGGAAGCTGAATATATGGCGGCTGGGGCATGTTGTGCTCAAGTTCTATGGATGAAGCAAACTCTATCTGATTATGAACTAACCTTTAATTGTATGCCTATCTATTGTGATAGTTCCAGTGCAATCAATTTGACCAAAAATCCTGTGCAACACTCTCTGACAAAGCATATTGAAGTTCGATATCATTTCATCCGAGATCATGTGTTGAAGAAAGATGTGGCCATTGAGTTTGTCAAGACTGAAAATCAACTTGCTGATACCTTCACAAAGCCGCTCTAAGAGGAGCAATTCACAAAAATCAAACTCGAGCTTGGAATGTGCAATTTGCCTTAAAAGTCTGTGAGTCAATCTGGTTTCTGCAAAAACCATATCCAAGCTTATATGTTTCATGCATCAAATTAAGATATTGCATTCATAACACTTGCACACTAGCACTTTGCATTCATGCAAATGATGATACGTTCAAAAGGTGTTCGAATCATCAGAGGTACTAGGAAGAAATATGGAAAAGAACTGGTTTTATATGACACCATCTTCAAGATGATACCAAGGAGTTATGGTTTTTGAAACAACCATATCTATTGTTGACAACGGTTATTATCCAGAGGTCAAAAGAAAAGGTGGAAGACAAAGCAGTTGGATTTTAAAAAAGGCAGTTACCTTTTTATGTTTCTCATACTGGTCAGAGAAAAATAAAGAGTAGTGGAGGAGTTATTGCCAACCGATCCCTATATCCCGCAACATTTTCTCCCCTACATTATGTCTTTCAAACACGCACACCCGAGTTTATCTCTCCTCAAAACTCTCTCAACTCTCTCGACTCAAACTCAGAAACCCTAAACACTCAAAGTCTCTGTATTGCAAATATGAAAACAAACTTCGAAAAGGGCACTCCTACTAAGAAGGCCGACTCTTCAAAATCACCTAAGAAACTCCCACCGAAACAGAAGTATGAAACATCCACCGAAGCTAAATCGCAAACCTCTATGAAGGTATCCGTGGAGAAGAAGAAGCAAGGGAGTATGGATTCATCATTATCTACCACAAAAGGGAAAGAGATTCAGAAGGCAAGCTCAAAGAAAGCGAATGCTCCGGGTAGTATTCTTAAATCTTCACCTTCTGTTTCAATCGCTACATGTTTGGAAATAGAGAGGAACAATGATCCATATTATGCTAGAAATAAGCTGCTCTATGAAGCAGAAGAATGGGCTATTATGAATATACGAGGGGCGTGTAAGATGCTCTCTGAGACAACAAACTCTGATGAAATGAGCTCTTTCTCTTCCTATATTATGAAGAGGTTTGGTGAAATTAGTAAAAGAGCTGCCCATGAATACTTGATATTTTAAGGACTGATGTAATCTCGGCATTTGTGAAGAGAAAAAGAGCTAAGGACAATGATTCTGAGGAAAATGCAAGCTTGAAATCTACAGGAGGGGATCTGGTAGCTGAAAAATCGTATCTTCAAGAGAATTCTGCTGCTGGTGCTGATGGAAAAAACCCTATAGAAAAGGAAGTAGAGATTTTTGAACCATCACAGAAGAAAGCAAAAGCTAGCGAACAAGATAAACAGGATGGACAACTGATGAAGAAGGAAGACGGGTCGATAAAATTCGAGACTATCACTTCAACTTACACTGTCACCTTAAAGGACTTTGAAGCTCTTCGAGTCACACCTATTCTGAAACACTACAAGCTTGACTTTCTGGCATCTTTGAAGACACCAATAGAAGAGGAACTTGTTATCGAATTCTACAAGAACCTGAGGATAAAGACAGCTGGTGATGAAGTTCAGTACGTAGAGAGCAATATTTGGGGTAAGAAGATCAAAGTCACTGCTGAACTTATACAAGAGATACTGCAACTGAAGAAGGGCTCCATTGAGCACTACGACACAAACTTTGATGTGCGAGTAACCATTAAAGGAGCTCTATCCTACAGTCAGCAAGTCACAAATTTTTATGGATTATCCACAAAAGGCACCTATCAGCAATCAAATCCTTTGGCTCGGGCATTGTTGTTTATTATCATCAAGGTCATTCTGCCAAGACCTTGGGACTTCGAAGACATCAAGAATTCTGATTTGTGGTTAATCGCATGTTTAATGCATAAGAGTCATATTTGCTGTGCATATCAAATACTGCAACACATTTCCCTGTATCAACCAAGGAGTCACAGCCTGCTAATCACGTTGATTGCAAGGAAGCTTGATGTGAACTCTTCAAAATCGCCCAAGCTTATGCCTCTTCTACCTATTAATCGATTGACTTTGTCAAAAATGTGCATCAAGCTAAATGACAAGGGACGATATGAGGTCATCAGGATTGGGGCAGGTGCTATGGAAACTCAGCTCGATAACCTTACTACTCGCATGGGTCTCATAGAATCTGATCTTGCCGAGATTCGTGCTAAGGTAAGGGATTTCAAGCTAGACATAATGGAGCCGATTGAGAACATTCTTTCTCGTTTCCCTTCTCAAGTATCCTCTAATGATGAATGAAGCCTTTTTAGATATGATGCTTCTTAGAATTCATGCATTGAATCTTGGTTCCTCTACTTGGGTTGGCTTATTGGTTCTCTTTGCCTAGTTCTTATAGTTGGTTATTCTCGAATATTTTCTATCTTTTGGGATATTTTGGTTGAATATTTGAGTATTGCTCTATGAATGGTTAACTCTGCATGATCTTTGCTCTGTTCCTATGCTATATACTCCCTTTCTGTTGATGCCAAAAGGGGGAGAAAATTGGTTGTGTTGATTGACTTATGCAGGAACATTGGTTATGGTTTCTGTGAGAAACCACGTTTTGGTAAAATTTTGGAGAAATGTGCATGTATTGCACATGTGTTTGATTGTGCAGGCACTGATGAAAAGCATTAGTTCATGCTACTGATGAGATATGGGTGTTGTTAAAATCATATATGTTTTACGCAGGAAGTGTGAAGTTGGAAATCTGGTTTTATCAAAAACCACACTTACGCCTATGATTTGGTTTCTGCCAAAAACCAAACGTTATGATAATGAATGTTTCGAGACTTCGTATTTATTATTATACGTTCAACTAATCTTTTGCGCAGAAAGACAAAAATAAAGGGGGAGTTTTATGATTGGCTGTTAAATGCCAATATATTCACAAGGAATGATTCATATGTTTTTTAAACTTATCCTTGTTGAATTACAAAACTGTTTTCAAAAGGGGAGCAACAAAACAAGGGGAGGTTAGTGAAAATTATGTGAATATCTTTTGAACCCTTGTTATATGAAAAATCAACACAAATTTGTCATCATAAAAGGGGGGAGATTGTTGACCAAAACTTAGGACTAATCATCTCCAAATGCTAAACTGTGATTAATCATGATAATTTTCTGGTTTTGATGACTAACAAATTATAAGTGCATTGCTAGCATTGCTTGTATTGATTATCACTTGCAGGAAAATTATGGTTTCTGCCGATACCATATCTTGGACACATCGCATATGGTTTTTATCAATACCATATCTTGAATACGTGACATATGGTTTTTACCGATACCATTTCTGCCAAGCTGTCACTATCAACATTTTGTGCAAGTTGCGTGTGGTCATGCGAGCATTTAATTCCCACTTCCAGACGTTTGAATTGGAGAACAAGTAAGAGGGAAGACTTTATGGAACTGCAGAAGAAGTTCCCACCTAACTCCTACTCAACTCTAGAAGGTGGTCCAAACTTTCTAGATTTAGTAATTCTTTGCAACCGTATCCCCCACATTCAGATCCTATAAAGAGGGACGTTTACACCTCAGGAAGATTATCCCAGCTATTGCGCAAAATCTGAGTGTATGCTTGAGCTAAGAAATTTGGTATCTGAACTGGTTCTTCTGCTTACAGTGCGAAAGTGTTTTAAAGGGCAATTTGTACGCAAGGCTTGGTTTAGTTTTGTTGGGTACTCAAGTCTAGGATTAGATTTGAGGGTAGGTTCAAGTTTAAACTGTGAAAAGCTTGTAGGTTATAGCTTAGCCTGTGAACAGCTTGTAAAGGTTCGAGCTTAACCTAGAAAAGGTTGTGCTTGTAAAGGTTAAGGTTGATCCCGCAAAAACCTAAGTATAGTGAGTGTTTTCAAATCCTAAAGGAAGAAACCTTTAAGTACTGGAGTACCTGGTGAGGGGGAACCACTCTAAGTCACTGTGTTCACTCGCTTCTACCCTTTCTCTACTCACTTTCTTGCTCCATATATTCGCTAAGTGTTTAACATATTTGGTATCTCAGAAACCAAATCTTTGCACAGAGATTTGGTATCGCAAAAACCGAATCTCTCTGTCCAAAAAAGTTTTTAAGTCCTAATTCACCCCCCTTCTTAGGCACTTTTGGGCCTACATGATGCACAACAACCTCCAAATGTCATGAGAAGTTTCATAAGATCTCATCCTTTGAAACTCGCTTTCACTAATTCCACACAAGAGAGCATTTTTAGCTTGAGCATCAAGCTTTGCTCTTTTCATCTCATTTTCAGTCCAGAGATGCGTCTTACCAGTTAGTCTGTTGTAGGGATTCTGGACAATATGCCATATTTCAATGTCCTTTCCCTCAAGAAAGATTTTTATACGAAACTTCCAATAACCAAAGTTTGCTCCATCAAAGTATGGCGCCATGCTCGCACTTGTTCCCTCAAAAGCCTTGATCTTTGCTCTAGGAGATTAATCCTTAATACAAAGAGACCTTGTTCAGCTACCAATTGTAGGCCCAAAAGTACCTAAAAGGGGAGGGCTGAATTAGGCTTTAAAATTTTTTCAGACTTTGAGATCTGGTTTTTGAGAGACCAAAACTCTATGATGCGAGAAAAGTGCTTCGAGTAACAATCGAGTAAGGAAAGCAGAGAGAGAATGACACAAATGATTTAGAGTGGTTCCCCCTCACCAAGTAGCTCCACTACCTAAAGGTTCCTTCCTCTAAGATTTCAAACACACCCTATACTTAGGTTTTTATGGGATCAACCTTAACCTTTACAAACACAAGCTTTTCTAGGCTAAGCTCAAACCTTTACAAGCTTTTCACAGGCTAAGCTCTAACCTACCCTCAAGTCTAATCATAGACTTGAGTACCCAGCAAAACTAAACCAAGTCTTGCTTACAGATTACCCTTTAGAATGTATTTCGCACGGTAAGCAAAAAAACCACATCAGATACCAAATCATCTAGCACAAGTAAACACTCAAAATTTACACAATTGTTGGGATAGTTCTTCAGAGGTGTAAGCGACCCTCTTTATAGAATTGAGTGTGAGGGATAAGCTCCTGCAACGTCTCCTTGTACTCCAGTTGACTTCAGTTCATAAAAGATTCAGTTTGGTGCCGTTGTGCAATGTGAACTCCTTGGTTGCAAAGTATTACCAATTCTGGAAAGTTTGGACCACCTTCTGGAGTTGAGTAGGACTAAGGTGAGAACATCTCCTGCACTTCCATAAAGTCTTTCCTCTTACTTGATCATCAATTCAAACGGTTGGAAGTGGGATTTAAATACTTGCAGGACCACACGCAACTTGCTCAAAAGGTTGGTAGCGATAGCTTGCGGATATGGTGATGATAAAAAGCATATGTCGTGTTTCTGAGATATGGTATCAGCAAAAATCATAATTCTTCCTGTAATTTGTTAGTCATCAAAACCAGATAATCAACATGGTTAATCATAGTTTAGTATTAAGAGGTGATTAATCCTAATTTTTTGTCAACACATTATTCCCAAAAACAGTCGACAACTTAGGGAAACTAACCTGCTGACATGATGCCGCACAGTAATCCTTCAAAATCTCTTGCAACACTGCCGCCTCAGCAACACTTGCCTCCCCAGACAATAAAGGATCATTCGTAAAAAAGATATGTGAAAATACAGGGCATGTGGGCTTGAAGCATAAACCCCGAGCCTACCATCCATAACCGCTTGTCGTAGCTGATAGCAACCAAATTTTGCCCGTCCGCTTTAGCGTCTTTGTTTTGTGTCGCGTCCGAATTCCATCATATTTTAGAGTCTAAAAAAATTCAAAAATATGTTTTCTTAGGGTTGTAGGGACCACTTATCCGTCGTATTATCATGCTGGAAATATTCCAGAACTTTTTGGGATTTTTGGAATTTTTTGTGGACTTGGCCAAAGTTTAGTATTTTTGGTGGAAAGACATCCTGGTCGCAGGAAAAGCCATCTGGGTCACAAACGAAGACATCTAGGTCATAGGCAGGCTCATCCAGGTCACAAACGAAGCCGTAAGAGTCATAGGGGACGCCGCGTCAACTTGCAAGACAGAAAATGGCCAAGGAGCCATGCTCACCTTGCATGGCCAGCCCACGGAACTAGAAAGGCCGGCTGCATGTCCTCCCGGCCACAAGGCTTCCCGGCCTAGCTAGGCTAGCCAGCCCTCCAGCTGCATACCCTGGGCATCTCATGCACTATGAATCAATTAGTGGTATGTGCATTTCAGTGATTAATTGTTCAGAATTCAAGTAAATGTAAATAGAGTGCCTCCTTCATGACCCTTGCCCTAAAAATGAGAGAGTGATCCCCTTGGGTACCCAGAGTTTTCACACCTATCTTTCCTCAATATTAGTGCAAGATGAGTGAAGATAACACTACCAAGATGGATGCGACCATGGAGCTCTGTTACAAGATCTAGCTGTAAGGGATGTATTGATGATGCTCAAGCATGGAACAACGTCCCGTGGGAGTAATGGGGGACAAACTTCAACACAAAATGAGGGTGGAACGACACAAGGCGATGGTTCAATGATTCAAGGGCCTAAAGAAGATGAGGAAAGGCTTAGGAAGGTGGAGGAGTTGTTGAAGATCATGAAGAGGAAGGAGGATGATTGGAACCTAGATCACTTGTCTTTGTTCCCCGAAGCCCGGCTGCCAGACAAATTCAAGATGCCTGACATTGAGAAGTTTAATGGAGTGGGGTGCCCTAGAACCCACTTGAAGATTTGCGTGAGAATGCTACAGCCCATTGGGATAGGACCGGATTTGATGGCCAACTCCAAAGAACGTTGTCGGGGGCGGCTTTGAAATGGTTCATGGCTTTGGATCAGAATAGAGTAAGCCAATGGGAGGATATTTGCAAAGAATTCTTAAATCAGCAACACAGAAATAGATGTAACCAAGAGGGATCTAGAAACGAGTAAGCAGGAACCCAATGAAACATTTTCTGCTTTCATTTCCAGGTGGCGCAACAAGGCTTCCCAAATGGTAAACCGACCTAATGAGAAAGATCAGATAAAGATGGTCATTAGGAACCTTCAGCCAGCTTACTACAACCATATGATTGGCAACTACTATGCCAATTTCAAAGCACTTATTAGAGTAGAGATGCAGCTGGAAGATGCTGTCAACTTGGGGAAGATCATGGTGCCGGCAGATACCTTCGACATTTAGAAGAACCCCAAATTTGGCTTTTGGAAAGAAATCAACCGGGATAAATCATATGACAGCCCAAGTTGGACCTGAACCTAGAATATTTGCTCCTTTGCCTATGTGTAACGCCCCGAATTTTCATAATTTGATTTTTCAGAATTTTCGAAATTTATTCCAATTTTACCCTTGTGGAGTTTTCGGATTTTTGGTTATGGAAATAAATTATTATGCCTTGGAAATATCAATTTTTAAGTTGGTATTGTTCATGGTTCGGGTCCCGTTGAAAATGGAATGTGTTTCGGGGTGAAACACGGGTCTTGATGGGGCCTCAATCAAACTACGTCGTTTTAGAGTTATTTAAAAAAAAAAAAAAAACTGCGCGCGCGTTGACTGCGGGGGTTGACCGCGCCTCAGCCCGAAACGACGTCGTTTCGGGGCTGAGCCGGCCAACCCTAAAAGGCTTTTCCCCCTTTTCTCTTCTTTCTCACTTTTCTTTTTCTTTTCTTCCTTCTTCCTTCTTTCTCCCCGACGGCGCCCCCTCCTCCTACCTTCTTCTCTCTTTCTCTTTTCCTTTTCTCTCTTTCTTCCTTCTTCCTTCTTCCTTCTCCTCTCGTTTTCTTTTCCCCTCTTCCTCTCGTCTGCGTTTACACCTCAACCGCCTATTTCCCCACGCCGTCGTCTTCTCTTTTTCCTCCGGTCGTCGCCGCCGTCGCGTGTTGCTGAGGGACCGGGAGTCTACTCACGTCGCCGCCGCCGCGAACACAGGTGAGTACTCCTGCCTTCCCTTCACTTTTCCTTCTCGTTTGCTTCTGGGTTTCTTTGTGCTGATGAGGTGTTGTGGGTTGTTTGTTGTTGGCTGTGGACGCCGGCTGTTGCGTGTGTTGGTGTCGATCTGGGTCTCGGTGGTGTTTCTGTTTGGGTGCGTGTTTTTTTGGCGATGGGTGCGATGTGGTTCGGTTGGTGATGTGGTGTTTCCGGTTGTTGCCGGCAACTGTGGGTGTTGGTTGACGCTTGTGTTGGTGCCATCGGGTGGACTGTTGCTGCAGGTTGTGTGGGTGTAGTCAGGCTCGGATTCGGACGGGGCGCGGGCAGTGAAGGTGCTCGGGTTCTGCTGAATTGTTCCAATTTCTGGGTAAGAACCCATTCTGTGATTTTCTTTGTTTTAATTCGCGTTACGAGTTGTAGGGGGGTCGTGTTGTGTAATTGCTTGCTAAGAGGTGAATATGGGTTGAATGTTGTTTTCTGGCAGTTTTGGGCGAATTCCGGCAAGGTCACCGGAATCCGGCGGAGGCTCGGGAATTTTCCGGCGAGGCTCGGGAATTTTCCGGTGAAGGCTCGGGTCTCGATTTTCGGCATTTTAACGGTATACTAGATGTACAAATTTGTATTCAATTATGGCATGTAATAGTAATTCGGAATTTGGGGTTATGTATTTAACTGTGATTAGTGGAAACCGAGACGGGTAGAACCTTAGGCCGGTAATTACCGACACGGGTAGAACCTTAGGCCGGGATGGACTTGGACATCGAATTGACTTGGACTTAAGTAACGGGCTTTGAGCCCAATCATATAATTGCTTAATTAAGGACTTGAGGAAGTGGGCTTTAGGCCCGGAAATTGTAATTGGGCTTAGATTGGACTTAGGCCGGGAATTCATAAACGATATAAAGAGTGGGCCATAGGCCCGGGAAATACTTTTGGACTTAGTTGGGCTTAAGCCCGGTGAACCTTAGGTCCCGTTACTCGGAGTTTGGTGAAGAGAACATTAAGTCGTGGGTGTTACCTCGGGAGCTGGTGGATCGGTTTTGGGAAAGGCTCCACAGGACAATCGTCGTTGAGGTGACTTTATATGTCTTTTTATGTTTGTTTGCATGAGCTCGTTGGAATGGTTTGTTTGAGTTGCATGCTTGTTTGCTATCATGCGGTAATCTGTATTGTGTGCCTAAGTGTACTTTTTGCTTATGAGCTGGATGGTTGGAATGTTATGGTTTATAACATGTGATGTGATTCTGGGTGTTTGGTGTGATGTGTTGAGGGTCGGAGACCCGGTTATCTGTTTGAGATGTTTTATCACACAACCCTGTTTAATCACAACTAATGGCACACATAGACATATAATTTGTGGATAAAGATAATGTACAGTAGAAGTTAGGCTACTGTGTGCTGATGACCGGTTGTTTCGAGCGGGAAGTGATACCCCTCGGGTTTGCTTGCGGATTAGCAAGTGTTATGCAGATTTGCATGTGGGTCTGTGATGACCGGTTTCTACCTCCCCCCTTTCTACCTCCCTCTTTCTCTCTGTCTCTCTCTCTCTCCCTCTATGGTTATGATGGGCTTCGTGCCTGGTTTTATTTGGGCTTATGCCTGGTTGTCTCATGAGACGGGACCGAGCTCGAGCACACAGTAGGGGGCCCTGAACAATAAAAAGTAATAAGAAAACTTAACACATAACAGACGGAGAATAATGAATTATTTGTTGATTGTGTTGGCATGTTAGTACTGATTGTTGTATGTTGCATGCATGTCTTGTTACTCTGCTTTCCCTTCGGACCTGATCTGCACACTCTCATAATTAGAAATATATTGCTCACTGAGTAGGCGACTCACATAATCGCCAACGTTGTTTTTTCAGACTTTAGATAGCGTGCAGTCACTTTCTTCTTTTCCCGGAGTACGGACGTGGACATCCCAGCAGGTAGCCGTGCTTGTTCTCCCGGTTGGATCCATAGTGTCGGCATGCATACTATTTTGTTCCTCATATTTTTATTCCATTTATTTCTTCCGCTGCTTTGGATCTTTATAGAGATGTCTATTGATTTTGGTTTACATTATCGGCGGGTTGCCGGGTTTATGTCTTGATGATGTTTCGGCAGGATGCCGGGTTGATTTGTGGCTTGTTAAGCCGGATTATTATGTTTTCTTGACATCTCGTTTTATTGAGGATTTTGGATAATTGTTTTTGATATTGATTTTCGTGTCTCGGGTTTCAGGGAGTATTTTGGGAATTTCCCTTTGTATATGTATTTTATTGTTAAATTGGGACACGGGTGTTTCACTATGTCTTTGGGGAAGATGTTCAAAAAATATGTGGAAGGAGGTTTACTACAACCCCTAGAGCCTAAGTGTAGCCCGATGGCTAGAGGAGACCCAAGCAAGTACTGTGAATTTCACCAAATGACCAGCACACTGCTGACGAATGCCTCCAACTCCGATACAAGATTCAGGATTTGGTGGAACGAAAAGAGGTCATATTACCCAACCAGAATGTCACCCCGGGAATTAACTTTATAGAATGGATAGACGAGGGAGATTGCTTCATACTCAGTATTGGCCAAGGAAGGGAAGAAGGAAGACTTGGAAGGACGGTCATCCACGACACTATATGGAGAGCCAAGAATTAGGATTGGCACAGATTAAGCATCATCTTCGAGACAAGTGGGGGAGAAGCTGACATGGGTTCTTCTGCAGCCTCTGAGTCTGAGAGTGAGTCTGAAATAGATAGTGAGCTTGAAGATGTAACCAAGGAATCAGATAGCGATTCCCTTGACCTTAGCCTCTCTTGTTCTAAAACCTTAAAGAAGGATGATGTCCCTATATCCCAAAGTAATAAAATGAGGCGCTGTTTTGCTTAATTGGATATTTTCTGTGATGATATTTGTTGCATGCATAATATATGTGAATGTAATGAGATGAATGAACTCCCGGATTCTATTGAAGTCAATTTGGGCACTGATACTGATCCAAAGATCACGAGGATTGGTATGGCTCTCGAAAGTTCAATCCAAGAGGACTTAGCAGCTTTGGTCAAGGAGTATGTGGATGTATTTGCATGGTCCAGTGAAGAAATGAACTTTCGAGAAAATAAGGTCCAGTGAATGGCCACATGGGATTCCCGAGTCTCTGACTTCATGATCATATCATCAACATAGACCTCGACTTCTTTATGCATCATGTCATGTAAGAGTGTAGTGGCCATTCTTTGATATGTTGCCCCGCCGTTGATCAATCCGAAAGGCATGACCTTGTAACAAAATGTCCCCTATTCTATTCGGATGGACGTTTTATGAACTTTCGAGAAAATGGAGCCAGAAAATATACATAAAACTTCCTTCCGAATAGAATGGGGGACATTTTGTTGCAAGGTCATGCCTTTCGGAATGATCAACGGCGGGGCAACATATCAAAGAATGGCCACTACACTCTTACACGACATGATGCATAAAGAAGTCCAGGTCTATGTTGATGATATGATCATGAAGTTAGAGACTCAGGAATCCCATGTGGCCAATCTAAGGAAGTTCTTTAAGAGATGTCGGGAATTCGGCATGAGAATCGACCCTCAAAAGTGTGTCTTTGGTGTTCAAACAGGAAAGCTGTTGGGCTTCATGTTAAGCGAACGAGGTATAGAAGTGGACCCTTCCAAGATGAAAGCCATTCAAGAAATGCCAACCCCAAAGAGCGAGAAAGAAATCCGAAGCTTTCTTGGAAGAATACAATATGTCAGCCTTTTCATTATTCAACTCTCTAGCATTTGTGCACCCATCCACCGCTTAGTTAAGAAGGGAGTTTCCGATTGAATGGGATGATAAGTGCCAAGACGCTTTCGAGCAAATAAAGAAGTATTTGTCTAACCCCCTAGTACTCCAGCCTCCCAGGCTAGTGAAGCCCTTGTTGCTATATCTGACTGTCACAGAGGAAGCTACGGGCGCGATGTTAGCCCAATGTCTGCCAGACTCTCGCACAGAGACCGCTATCTATTATTTAAGCAAAAAGTTCAATGGGTATGAGTTGAATTACAACATGGTGGAAAAGACGTCAGTGGCTTTAACTTGGGCCTGTCAAAAGCTCCGCCACTATTTCATCTCCTTTGAAGTCTGGCTTATTTCACGAATGGACCCTACCAAGTACTTAATAGAGAAGCCAGTGCCCAGTAGCCGTACAAGCAGATGGGTGGCCATCCTATCACAATTTAATGTCCGATTCATTTCACAAAAGGCCATCAAAGGAGGCGCCATAGCAGATTTCCTAGCTTCTCAGCCAGTGGGGAATGATGAGAGAATCGAGCCACAATTTCCGGACGAGGAAATAATGAGCCTAGACACACCAACCTGGGAGATGCACTTTGATGGGGCGGCCAACACAAGTGGTTTTGGAACAAAAGTGATTCTCATGTCTCTTGATGGGGTGACTTATCCAATTTCCTATAAATTGGAATTCAAGGCAACCAATAACGTGGCTAAGTATGAAGCATGCACCATTGGCTTAGAGGTAGCACTCAACATGGGGATCAAGAAGATAAGAATGTTTGGAGATTCGGCTCTGGTAATTTTCCAAGTGAAAGGAGAATGGAAAATCAAGGAAGAAAAATTGGCACATTACCACGACTACTTGCAGACCCTAGCCTCCAAATTCGAAGTAATTGACTTCCAGTATGTACCAAGGAGAGACAATCAGTTCGCCAATGCATTAGCTATACTTTCTTCAATGATGGGAATGCCAAACAATACTATCATCTTGCCATTGACAGTCTGGAGGAGAGAAAGGACATCCTTCTGTCAGAAAGAGGAGGTGAGTGAACCCTGGTTTCAAGGTTACTTGAATGAATTGAACCCCAAAAAAGTTTTCATCATGGCCCTCACTACTACAAAGGTGAATCGACCATTACATGCCCAGATTTAACATGACGGTGACTCGGATCATTGGTATGAAGACGTATTGAAATACCTTAGGGAAGGAACATTCCCTGAGGGGTCGACGAGTGAGGAGAAGAAGACTCTAAGAAGGCTAGCTAGAGGGTATGTCATATGCGCCGGGAAACTTTACAAAAGACACGCTACGGGGGTCCACTTGTTATGTGTAAAGTTTCATAGAGAAAGTACACGAAGGAGATGAGGGCCCGCACATAGGAGGTGACATGTTGGCTCGGAAAATACTGCGGTTGGGATACTTTTGGTCAACAATGGAGGCTGATTGTGCAAAGTTTGTGAAGTGTTATCATACATGCCAAGTTCATGGAAAGTTGCAGCAAAGGCCTCCACTACCATTAGCCCCCATGTCCTCACCTTGTGTATTCTAAGCATGGGGCATTGATGTTATCGAAAAAATAACCCCGAAGGCTACAAATGGACACGAGTACATACTGGTGGCCATTGATTATTTTACCAAGTGGGTGGAAGCCGAGTCATACGCTGTGCTCACAACTAAAAAGGTGGCCGAATTTATTCGTAACAACATCATTTATCATTATGGCATCCCATATGAGTTAATATCGGATAATGGTTCACACTTCAAGGCTGACGTCGAGGGACTATGTCGAAAGTTTGGAATCAAACATCATAAGTCTTTACCCTATCGACCCCAAGCCAATGGAGTGGTGGAAGCCTCCAATAAGAATATGAAGGTCATCTTTGGAAAGATGACATCTACACATAGAGAATGGGTGGAAAAATTGCCGTTGGCCCTATGGGAATACCGGACCTCCATTAGGTCCTCCACGGGTGCAACTCCATACTCCTTAGTATATGGCTTGGAGGTCGTGCTGCCTGTAGAGCTTGAATGCAATCATTGAGAGTGGCCCGAGAAAGAAAGCTTCCCAAAACAGAATGGGTACAAGAAAGGCTCGACCAATTGGCGTTGCTAGATGAAAAGAGATTTTTAGCCTTATATCATGTGCAGGGATACCAAAGAAGAATAGCTAGGGCTTTCAACAAGAGAGTCAAGGAAAGAGGACTAAAAGAAGGGGACTTGGTGCTAAAAGAAGTGAGACAACCGGTGCACGACCCTAGGGGAAAACTCAAGGCTAAATGGATTGGCCCTACATCATCAAGGAGGTCCTACTGAAAGGGGCAACAAGAGTCAGAGATTTAGATGGAAACGAGTTTCGAGAACTAGTCAACTTGGATCAATTGAAAGTATTATGTGTAATTTGAATCATTGTAAAAAGAACTACGTAGACCTGATTCCTTGAGCCCAAAGTAATGAAAGAACCAAAAAGAAAAAACGAGCCATGGATACGTAGGAAGCCCAACTCGTGTCCGGTCATTTTATTAGTAAAAAGGCCAAAGGTTGACAAGAAAGGAAATGGGAGTTCATTCACTCGTTTATTTTGCATGCATTATACATGTCATGAATATTCTTCTAAGCAAAATATCTAAGAAGGCTTAAGCGTCCTCCTCATAATCACTGGAGGACTCAGGCTCCTGATAAATGTTTGATCCCAAGGTCTTTCTCTGTAACCAGAGAGGATTCGCTCATTCTCACCTATACTCCCCTTCAACCACCTTCAATAGTTCATGGAGGAATAAGGATCGACAGTGTTGCAAATCTTCATCTTTGTGGGAAGGCTCCAGTATCCTTGCAAGAGTTTTATAGTGCGCCCATCCACTAACCTGTCAAGAGGGGGACGAGGAAGAGGAGGAATCATCTGATCATGCCCAAACTGTCTAACTAGTCGGGAAGGATAGTAAAAGGTAGTCCGAAGAATCCTTGGGAGCACTACAACCTTTTGACCCACTCTGTGAACAATCACCTCTCGCATCCCGTACCACAAACAATGCCACGTGACTTGGTCCTCCTTTAGATGCTTCATGAAAATCACCCATTCTTTGACGGAAGAAAGAGCAAGGGGGGAGCCCCGTTCCAGATACCCCATCGAAGTGTATAAATCAGATCTCGGGGAAGAGATCAATTGGAGGTGATCATACAGCCACATCTACAAGAAAACAAGTGCGTGAGTTGAGAAGGGGAGAAGATGAATTCTGAAGGTGCACAAAACTAGGGATAGTACTTGGAGGAGTAATGGGGAACCTGTCAAAGGCCTATCGGGATAAGCCGCCAAACTATCCAAGCAAGCAAGAGTTTCGCCCAAGACAATAGGCATTATACTATGACCATTAAACAGCTGAGATACTAGCGCACCCACATTTAGAGAACATACCCCGGGGCGACCGCTCAACAGAAACTCACTTACCATCACCATGGCCAAAGTATGGTCATGCCTTTTCTTCCATGAGCCGTCACATTCCAGAAAGCTACGTAACACAGTGTCGGTGGAATATTGATCAACTAATGGTGACAAGTTCATGAGTTTGTCTTCACCTACTATGTACCTCATCTGCTCGTCGGTGATGGATAAGAAAGTGATGACCTCAGACTTGGCTGTTGCGGTAGGAGAAACCATGGCAACATCGTCCTCTATCTGGGTTTTGAGGAGTGCACAGAATTCATCCACCAAGGGGCAGGGTTCCACCATGGAAGGACCAAGGCGGAATACACGGCAATCATGATCCCAAAACATGGCAGCAGCGCGGATTAGGCCTTCATCGATCTTCACCGAAGAAAGCTTGAACAAAGCAAAAAGTCCCGGTAGCTTAAAATCAAGATGACGTGCTTGGGGAACACCCTCCATCTACCGGAGCACTTTGGCGGGAAAACCTTCACTCATGGCTACCTCCGTTGTGTTTGGAAGAAATTCTAATGAGTTATAGGGGTCTCTGGGTGCCTGGGATATACTTATACTGTTTTAGGGGTCGGTGGGATTCGCGAAAACCATAAAACCTAAACCCGAAGACCTAAAAGGAAGTTCCAGGAGTCCACGACTGCCAGCGGTCATCCATGCAACACCGTCGGAAGGCGGCGGTCATCTGCTTATGTGGCCGTCGAGTCGACAGTTCGGACCCGTCCGGAAAATTCCGAAAAATTCAGGAAAAATTTAGGGGAAGGAAAGAAGGTAGGGAAGAGGAAATAAAAAGAAAAAAAAAAGAGGCTGCACACTTTTATTGAGGTCAAGCTTACTAGAGGGGCACTTATTTGACTTTTACTTGAGTTTGTAATAATAGATGCTTTATATGTGACAAATACCATGCATGCACAACTTGTCAATGCACGCATATTAGGGGCACATCGCTAGCTTTTGATTGCCAGGGGCATGATATGCTCGCTTTGCACCTGATGCGGGGTCAAGACACCCGGTGGACGCAAAACCAAAGCCGTGTACCCAGTACATGCAAAATTGAGAGGTGAGAAGAAACAAACCTGAGGGAACACAAAACCGAAGCCGTGGACCTGGTACACGCAAAATCAAACCTCGGGATAAGATGATTCCGACGACCAAGCCACGAAGTGGAACCTTCCCGATGAGAGATGTAGGAGCATGTGATGCCCAAGGCATAGACAACATAGTTGCGAAGCGACATCTTAGGCAATGATAGGGGCATGAGATGCCTAGAGACTAGATAGCCAAGCCGCGAGACGGAATTTTTGATGAAAATCAGATGTCGAAGCCTTTCGGGATGAGATGATTCCCGAGACTTGAGATGAGATGATTCCCAAGTCGAAACCTAGCTGACAAGGATGGGAGTATTCCTTGTTGACAACCCTATAGGTGAGATGATTTTATCACCTCGGGATGAGAAGATTCTCGAGATTTGGGATGAGATGATTCCCAAGTTGAAACCCAGTTGACAAGGTTGGGAGTATTCCTTGTTGACAACCTGATTCTATCACCTCAGGATGAGATGATTCCTAAGTCGAAACCCAGCTGACAAGGATGGGAGTATTCCTTGTTGACAACCCGATAGATGAGATGATTCTATCACCTCGGGATGAGATGATTCTCGAGACTTGGGATGAGATGATTCCCAGGCCGAAACCCAGCTGACAAGGATGGGAGTATTCCTTGTTGACAACCAGATTCTATCACCTCGGGATGAGATGATTCCCGAGACTTAGGATGAGATGATTCTCAAGTCGAAACCCAACTGACAAGGATGGGAATATTCCTTGTCGACAACCTGATAGATGAGGTGATTCTATCAGCTCGGGATGAGATGATTCCCCAGACTTGGGATGAGATGATTCCCAAGTTGAAACCCAGCTAACAAGGATGGGAGTGTTCCTTGTCGACAACCCGATAGATGAGATGATTTTATCACCTCGGGATGAGATGATTGCTGAGACCTGGGATGAGATGATTCCCAAATCGAAACCTAGCAGACAAGGATGGGAGTATTCCTTGTCGACAACTCGATAGAAGAAATGATTCTATCACCTCGGGATGAGATGTTTCCCAGAATCCGAGGGCCCGCCCCTCAAAGCTTTAGGATGAGATGATTCCTGGAGAGGAGCATGGTATGCTCCCAAACTGGACACACACCACACATTCATCATTCAAATTTGGTGGTTCCTGTCTTACGTTGTTTCGTCCTTGGTTCCTAAGGACTCATCAACGAGGGGCACCTGTGAACACCCAAATTTGACCCACGAATGTTTTGCTAAAAATTAGATTCCAAACATTCTTAACTCGAGGTTAATGAGAAGATTTGTTTTTAAGTCAGGGCATGATAAAAAATTAACTTAGTAGAATTAAGGTACATTTCATTCATTGCTTGGGCTCTTTTAGTTGTTTTTAATCCAATTATATGATGGCTCATTTTTGGGTGAGGAATGGTTTTAAGGGTCCAAGTAAATGGATTCTCCAAAGTTTACCCAGCCCATCAACAGAATTCTTGCAGGCTAATTTTAGCTTTGATTTTCATAGAAAATCAGAGTTAAATCATCATTTTTGTAGAAATGTTGTTTTTGGCATGATTTTGTATGAAATAGGCATTAAAGTGTAATTAATCTGTTATGGAATGATTTACGGGAAGTGATAATCAAGTAATGGAGTGATTTTTGGTTGATTAGGGGTTAATTACGCGGTAGGATCAAATCAGGGCTGAATTAGCGGGATTAGCGGTCCAAAAATGGAAAGAATGGGTGACACGCGTGGCAACCGGCGGTCATCGCAGGTGTTGGCGGGCATCCACTCAAGACCGCCGGCACTGGCGGTCAAGTAGTGGATAACCGCCGGCAACGGCGGTCATGACCTCCCAGATTTGCCCAAATCTCCGATTTTGTTTCTAATTTCGATCCTATGCGGTTTTGGACCAAATTTTCGGGCGTAATCTTCACCATTAAGCAGGTCCACGCCCCTAGGCTTCCCAGAGCACTATAAATAGGACCTCTCACTCACATTTCAAAGAAACATATTTTTTTCTCACACACACACTTATAAGCCTTGAGTGCTTGGAGAAACTCTACTTCTCCAAGCCTAGAAATACATTCTTTAGGCAGAAACTCTGGAAGAATTTCGTGGGAAGTATTAGCAGTAGTCCAGCAAGGAGGAGTCAAGAAGAAAATCAACCATAGAGCTTAGAAACGGCAAGAAGCTCGGTGTAGAACTCAACCCATTGCAAGGAGCTAGAGGAGGGCTACAAGAGGTAACACTAAACCTTCTTTTTGATTGATTCTTTGTTGATTATATGCTGATGCTTTTGAAGGTGTAAGTGGCCGATTTGTGCCATGTTTAGAACTACGTGGCTTTGACCCCAATCACTCGGGTACGTAGGTAGTTTCGGTCTTATAATGGGATGCAAGCCAAATCTTCTTCTTCTCCCCTTCTCTTTATTTTCCACACATGCACACTTGCACCAGGCACACTTGCATTTTATAATTGCACATAGTCTCGACCCAACACGGATGGGTGCCTAACACCTTCCCATCTGTGACGAACCCCCGATCCCATAACTTTGGTTCGCCATGACCATGTAGCCTAAAGGAGTCATATTAAGATTTTTCCCAAGTTTTGTCCTTAATAAAACTTAGGTGGCGACTCCAATGTTATGAGAATGACCTGAGGAAGAAGGTGAAAGGATTAGGTGAATAGGCCCAAGTGATTTTGGGTCGGGTATTCATAGCCTTACGCAACAATCAACACAATAACAAAAATAAAAGCAAAACAGAAAATAAACACATAATTGAGCTTGAGATTCCACCACTAGAATCCACCTACGCACTCCGGTGACCGGATTCAAAGCTCAGGTTGTTCTTACATGGCATCACAACACAACACAATAACACAACAACATCACAGCAACACGACAACATAATGAATGGAACATACACAATTTGGCTTACATCCCATTGGCAGCTTGAGACTATCTACATACCTGTGTAACCAGGATCAAAGCCACGTAGTTTTAACTTGGTTTCACGCAAAAATCAAAGCATCAACAGCAGTATCATCATCACAACATCACATCACATCAATAAATAGAGATAAAAAAGGATTAGGCTTACCTCTTAAAGCCCTCCTCTAGCTCCTATGCACTTACCACTCCTTAGCTGAATCTCTAATTTCAAGCAGCAATTCAATGCAGAAGGAGGCCAAATCCGTTTCTGGTGTCAACAGCAAAGCTGTAAATTCCTTTTAGCTTTGCACAGACACTAAGAATGCAGCAATCCAACGTCTATAGCTCTAGATATTATGATTTTACCAAGACTGCACAGAGAAGAACACTCCTCCCGGCTTTGCACTCTTCCCTCCAATGATTTGGTTTGATTGGCCTCCTTCTTGCACTCCGCTCAATCTCCACTCGTTACTAACTTGTTGCTACTCCTCTCCACGAGATTTTTCCAGAATAACAGCTCTTAAAAAGGTTTCTAACCCTAGAGAAGAAGTGTTTTCCCTAGGTTTCCAACCTAAAGTGTGTAGAGAATAATTCTAACGCGTATCCTCCATTGTATGTAATAGGGGATCTATTTATAGTGTTCAGGGGACCAGGGGTCGTCCTAATATTCTAAGGGTTGAGATTGAACCTCTAGACCTGACGGTTAGGAGCTAGGATTTTGAAAAAGAAGAAAAAAGAAGGTTCTGGAACCTTTGACTCCATTGCCCCGGCGGTCTTGTTGTGACGTCCACCAGGACATGACGGTCATCCCTTTATATCCGCCTGTAAGGACCCGACCAAAAATTAATTTGATCCCTCACTACGACAAAGGAGTCGCCACCCGAATTTTATTAAGAACAAAATTCAAGGAAAAACCTTGACGTCCATACCCGACAACAACTGGTCATAGCGTTCCAAAGATGTAGGATTCGGGGGTTCGTCACAGATAGGAAGGTGTTATGTAACGCCCCGAATTTTCATAATTTGATTTTTCGGAATTTTTCTGTGAAGGCCCTCCCCCTGAGGGACCCACCAAACTCAGGTATTGTTACATCACTCCCTCCGCCCGATTAAATCCTTTACCGTGCTGCAGCACTAGGGATTCGAACTCGGGACGTGATGCTTTTTATCCCCCTCAAGGAGAGCACCTTCACCAATCCATCTGCAGATGCAGATGAGTTGGTGAAGGTGCTCTCCTTGAGGGGGATAAAAAGCATCACGTCCCGAGTTCGAATCCCTAGTGCTGCAGCACGGTAAAGGATTTAATCGGGCGGAGGGAGTGATGTAACAATACCTGAGTTTGGTGGGTCCCTC
>JAKUCV010007847.1:36063-82520 GCA_028386065.3 Turnera subulata | reverse complement strand
TGCTGCAGCACTAGGGATTCGAACTCGGGACGTGATGCTTTTTATCCCCCTCAAGGAGAGCACCTTCACCAATCCATCTGCAGATGAGTTGGTGAAGGTGCTCTCCTTGAGGGGGATAAAAAGCATCACGTCCCGAGTTCGAATCCCTAGTGCTGCAGCACGGTAAAGGATTTAATCGGGCGGAGGGAGTGATGTAACAATACCTGAGTTTGGTGGGTCCCTCGGGGGGAGGGTCTTCACAGATAAACTCACTCTTCTTTCGACTTAGGCTAAATGTTTTATTATGTTGGGTTCGAGTTGGGCTTTGATTACGTTTTGGGGTTGGTCAAAAGGTTAAATGGATGCTTGGATTAAATCTATCCTAACCATGCAGTGGGGGGGGGGGGGGGTTGTGGGGGGGGGGAAGGTTACTGGGTTCTACAAATGTTTTATCTAATATCAAGTCTCTTAAATGCTTTCCTTGGAATCGTTACGTATTACGTTTTGGAGGACTGTAGTGACCAAACCTAAAATGGAGAATGGTGCTTTGTTCCTAAAGGCCAACCCAAATAGCATATTGGATACGTTGGTTTACTAAGGAAATGGTGTTAAATTATAAAAGGTGCTCTTGCTAAGATAAACGGGCTTAGACCCAACTCTTTTGACAACGTGCCTAGTCACTATCTTTAATTTATACGTGTATATATATAAATAGCTTACATACTTGTCATGTTATGCCACTGCGTGCTTTGCTTGATATATGTGTATATGTTAGGCACTGGATATGCTTGAGGAGTAGCCGGATAGAGCGCTATCTTCAAAGATGTTCTAATGGCCAGGTGAGGACTCATAAACTTTGATATGCCGTTATTTCCCACGATGCTCGGGTTAACGGTCTTAGTGAATAGTGAGGTAACCGTATAATTATGTATACTGAAGTGTTGAGATGCTTGCCATGCTATGACGTACGTGTTTATGTGCTGGTATGTTTGGGATGCTGCCTGTTGTTGGCTTAGTTGTGTATCACCGGCTATACGGCTGTTTGTTGCTTGTCTGCCTTCATATGTTCTCGGTGATAACATGATGGCTTGCTATGATGTGATAAATTGTTATGTACTCTCTTATGATCTTTGGGGCCGATGGCCGTATTATGTGTATGATGCATTGGTACACATGTCGAGTACATGAAAACATAACTTTCACATATTGTACATAGCTATTATGCTAGGTTAATAACTTAACAAATTAAATTCTACTGTGGGGCTGTTGACCGGTAGCACCGAGTGGGAGAGTGGGTACCCTTCGGGAGTTGTGTTGGATAAAAAGGAAAAGATTTTAGAGACGGTGCCCTGGGATTAGACGGATGCGCCCCTTGGTTAGTTTAGTTATTGAGAGCATCCCTCAGAGAGGCGCCGCCTTGGGGAAGGTGGGTGTACCCCTTGGTTATTTATACCTGGTCTTGGTATGTACTGAGTGCACCCCTCAGAGAGCCGTCGTCCACCTGAGGTGTTTTAGTGGTTAGTTTTTATTTCGGATCTTACCCCTTCCGATGTGATATTATTTTGAGTTTGAGCCCTGGACTGAACAGTCGCTACCACGTCCGACGCACACAGTAGAGGGCCCTAATAATAAAATGTACAACTTTTATAAATCTTAAAGATCATATACAAGATGATTAAATACTCACTTGGGATAAAATTATGTGAATGACTTGTGATGTGCAATGATAGTGTCTTGCTTTGTGCACTGTGACTTTGATGACGTTTTCCAGTGTAATTGTGGTTGACTTGTATACGTGTATATCCTGGTTTATTTGTTTGCGGTTAGACAGTGGTTGGTCTCACCCCCTCACGTCTTTTACAGATTAACTGTTCGTTGATCAGTGGTGCATATCAGCAGGTAGCAGTGTTTTCCTCTTGTCGGGTCGGATCCATATGTTCATTACATACATGTTCTATTATGCATTAGTCTTCCGCTGCACACTCGTTGCGTTGTATCTTTCACAGTATAACTGAATGATGGTTATTTTATGGGCTTGCATTAAGCTGGATTTTGCTTGAATATGAGTATGTTTTTCTTGGCTTGTTTTATGCTGATTTTATCGTATTCCAGGATATAAGGGCTTTTTGATCATTTCACACATTATAATTAATTAAGTTGGATATTTTGGGATACGGGCGTTTCACATCTGCTTGCTTTGGTGACAACTTAAAAATAGTCCCAAATTTTTACAATTTTACTTTTATGAACAATGAACTAATGTAATGCAAGAAGGACAATTGAATGAGAGTATAGTAAAGAAGTTGATGGATATTCTTGAAGAAAATCCTTATGCATAATTCTTGAAATGGTTAAAAAGGGTTTCCATCCTTTGACGAGTTAAAATACGTATCAACACAAGCTTAATTAACTGTTAATCAACGCGTATATAATGCACCAACGACGGATCAAGTTGTTGCCATATTGATTGAAGACAATACAGGTAACATATCATTTAAGAGAGATATTACCGGTTGGACATCATAGCCAATGACCAAGGGAATCGGAATACACCCTCCTAGGTTTCCATCACTGACACCGAGTGACTGATTGGTGAGGATGCAACTGCAACATGTGGTGTCATAGGGGCAATTATGCCTGGTGTACGAACTACTTACTCACGTTTTGATATACTAATCATCACCGATGAAACGACTTTGTGTAAGATGTCAAAGCAATATCCAACTGCAGAATTAATGAGTATTGCGAGACTTATTGTGTGGGATGAAGCACCAATAACAAAATGGTTGGCTATATAAACAATTGATCTGACACTTCATGTTATAATGAATAGTCAAGAATCTTTTGGAGGAATAGTTGTTATATTCGGTGGTGATTTTAGACAGGTATTGTAAGTAGTTTTAAGAGATATAAGACAAGAAACTGTAGAAATTTAGTCAAATCTTACTTATGGGATAAAATGGAGAAATTGAGGTTAACAATCAACATGATGGCAAAACCTAATGAGAAATTTAGTCCACATTTACAAAGGATACAAAAATTGAGAGGAACCTATAATTTAAGATGGCTTCATTTCAATACCCTACGAAATAGACATTAATAAAAAATTGATCCCATCTGTTACTAGTCGCGTGTGCTTCTCTCTCTAAAAATTTCTCTCTCTACGATTTTCCTCTGAAATTTCGTTCTTCAACAAACTTCACTGGAAAATTAACGCGACTTTGATTGGATTCCCTGATTGTTTCCTTCTCCTTGTTACCCAATTCTTTTCTCCGCCCATCTTCACCCATCTCATCCTTCACAATTCATGGCACCACTTGTTGTTTCACACTCTCCTTCTGTTATGGATTCCTCTGGTTTTACTCGGGAGCGTTCTTCTCAAGTATTGGATCTTAGTCGACTTGATGGCTTGCTCCATGCTAGTTCCCATGTGCAAAAAACGTTGAAGGGGAAGAATGTATCCAGTTCAGTGATTGTTCCGCTCTCTGTACCTGAAATTTCTGTTGCAGCTCCGGATCATTTGCAAGCTAGGGTTCCTGAGACTAAGCCGATTGAATTGGGGTTTCTGTAACTAAGCAAAATGATTTGGGGGTTTCAGCCACTGTGAAAACTCAGGTACTCTCATCGTCTGGAACATCCTCTAATGCTTCTTCTTGGACTAATATTGAGCAAAATAAGGTTGTTCAGCCTTTGGAATTTGTGGAACCCATCTATGCTGGTAATGTCATAAAAATTCTGTCTCATCTATTGGACATTGGTCGCAAGAAGTATTCTCTCTGCCTTGTAGGTTAATTCATGGGACTGGCTCCGAAATTGGGTCTGATTCAAGCTATGGCGATGAAGCTATGGGGTAGGCAAGGTCCTGTATCTGTTATGAACTACACAGAGGGGCTTTCTCTTATTCAATTTTCTGATGAACCTTCTCTATCTCGTGCTCTTCATGGTGGACCTTGGCACATAGGAGGGATTCCTTTCTTGCTCCGTAAATGGGAAGCTGGCATTCAATCTGTTGATTTTTCGACATCCCTAATTCCTGTGTGGGTGCAGCTTAGGAGGGTTCCATTTGAGTTGCTCACTACTGATGGGTTGAGCTACTTGACCAGTGCAATTGGGAAACCCTCGCACATGAACCAAGATTGCTCCAAATTGATGTCTTCTGATAGGGTTAACGTTTGTGTTGAGGTAGAATACTCAAAACCTCTGTTGGATCAGCTTGATGTTGAATTTGATGGTTGTACACGTACCATTGATGTTTCATACTCTTGGAAACCTCAGTTCTGTGATATATGTCGCCAATGGGGTCACCATTCTATTGCTTGCTCTCTCAAGAAAACTTCTATTCAGTGGGTTCCTAAACCTAAACCTGTTGTGTCACAATCTGTTGCTGAAGTTCCTGCTGCTGTTAATAAGCCCACTTGCATGACATCTAATCACCCTCAGGTTGCCATTCCTTCATTGGTGGCTTCTGATCCTTTACTTGTTAATATTGATCGTTTTGATGTTGAAGTTCCTGCTGCTGCTAATAAGGCTACTTGCATGACAGTTAGTCAATCTCAGGTTTCCATTCTTTCTGATGCTGATTGTTCTGCAGTTTTTGTGGATTCTGGTAACCCCCCTGTTGCTGATTTGGAAGCCTTGATGACTTCAAATGTTTCAAACTCTGTTGGTGGTACTTCATTGTCCATGCTTTCAGTACAGGATAATTATGTTACTGAACCTTTTGCTATTGGGGGAACTAGTCCAGCTAAACAGCCTCTTGATGCTGCTCATGTGACTACGTTGCCACCAAAGCCTAAACCCGGCCCTAAGCAGAAGCGTGGTCGTGGGCGTGGAAAGTCTACAAATGTTTCCCCTAAAGGGAATAGTTCCCCTCTTCATATATCTACCTAATGAAGTGGTTGTTGTGGAATGTAAGAGGTTTAAATGACCCTTCTAAAAGGGCATCTATACTGCAGCGTATGTACAGTAGTAATGTTGATTTGGTATGTCTTGTTGAAACAAAAATCCAAGTTAATAATGTTCCTGAAATCAGGAAGAGTTTCCTCCCTGCCTGGAGCTTTGCAAATAACTACAGTAATGCGCGACTTGGACGCATCTGGCTGCTCTGGTCTGACAGGGTGGATGTCACTGTTCTTGATCAAACTGATCAAATTATCCACTGCTTTGTTAAAAGTAGAAGAGAGCAGGTAACATGCTATGCTACATTCGTTTATGGTTCTAATTCAGCTCAAGAAAGAACTACTTCCTTATATTGCCGTATTGCATCATTGGCTTCCTCTCTTGGTAATGAGCCATGGTGCCTTTTGGGTGATTTCAACATCATTCTAAAGCCTGAGGAATCTTCATCTTCCACTGATCATCTGGGTACTGATATTGCTGCTTTTGCGACTTGTCTTGCTTCAAATGGTTTATTTGATCATCCATATACAGGTTCATTGTACATATGGTCCAATCGGCAGTCAACAAATCTTATTTTCCGGAAGCTTGATAGGTTTCTCATTAATGCAGCTTGGGCAAATAAATTTCTGACTAGCTCTGTGGAGTTTATGGCACCAGGTATCTCTGACCATTCGCCTATACTCTTTAATTCCTCAAATAATATTGTTCAAGGACCCAAGCCTTTTAAATTCTGTACTCACTGGCTTACTCACCCCAAATTTCTGCCTCTTACTTCCTCTGTTTGGAGTACATCTATTGAGGGTTTTGCAATGTACAAACTTTGGCAAAAGCTCAAACAACTTAAAGTTGAGTTGAGAAAGTTACACAACAGGGAGTACAATGATATATCTTCAAGAATCACCAATCTGGAGAAAGAACTTTATTCTGTGCAGCAGCAGATTTATGATGGTGATTTTCATGAGGAACTTCTCTCCACTGAGCAATGCCTTATTTCTGTATTAGCTGACTTACGAATAGCAGAAGAGTCATTCCTACGGCAAAAATCTCGCATAAATTGGCTGTCTTGTGAGGACTCAAACTCAAGGTTCTTCCATAATATAGTTAGAGCAAGGAAAGTTAGAAACACGACAAGACATCTATATTCCCCTAATGGTACTTTACTCACAGAACCTCGGTTGATTGAGGATTGCATTGTCAATTTCTATGATCAATTTCTAGGTCAATCAAACCCAGCGGTTTCTGGTGGCTCAGTTTCTTATTTTAAATCTTTACTTCATAAAACTGTGTCTGCCGAGCAGTGTGAGAAATTAGTAGCAGAGATTACTGGTGAGGAAATTAAAGCTTCTATGTTCTCTCTTGCGAAGAACAAAGCTCCTGGGCCTGACGGATATAATGCAGAGTTCTTTGTTGCAACTTAGTCCATTGTTGGTGATGATGTAATTCAAGCTGTCAAAGAATTTTTCCAGTCAGGAAAAATGTTCAAGGGATTTAATTCCACTATTATCAGCTTGATCCCAAAAGTGCCAAATGCCCAAAAGGTAACTGATTTTAGACCTATTGCTTGCTGCTCTACCATTTATAAATGTATTTCCAGAATACTTTCCAAGAGGTTACAACAATGTCTGCCTGATCTTATTAGTAAAAACCAAATGGCATTCATACCTGGTAGGAGAATAGGTGATAATATCCTTTTGGCTCATGAAGTTGTGCATAATTATCATCGTGCTGGTATATCTAGTAGATGCACTTTGAAAATTGATCTCATGAAGGCGTTTGATTCTGTGAATTGGTGTTTCCTTCTCAATGTTTTTGAAGCAATGGGCTTTCCTGCTCAATTCATTTGTTGGCTGAAGGTGTGTTTCACTACACCAAAGTTTTCTATATCCATTAATGGCTCTCTCTGTGGCTACTTTGGAGGAGGTAAGGGAATGCGTCAAGGTGATCCCCTCTCCCCCTACTTGTTTGTGATTTCTATGGAGGTTTTATCCTGTTTATTAAACAAAGCAGCTGCAGATCATATCTTGCCTTACCATCCTCGCTGTTCGAAGATTAATCTTTCGCATCTCTGTTTTGCGGATAATCTGATGATTTTTACTGATGGAAGTCCTACCTCGGCATCAGCTGTAACACACATCCTGGATCAGTTCTATTGCTTATCTGGTCTCAAGTTTAATTCTGCCAAATGTGCTGTTTTTTTAGCAGGTGTAACTGATGCTCAAAGAGATCAATTTCTTCACTTAAGTGGCTTTCAACTTGGCATCCTGCCAGTACGCTACCTAGGTGTTCCTTTAGTTTCTTGCAAACTAACTTACCAGAATTGTAAGGTTTTAGTGGAGAGGATCCTGGCCAGAATCAATCACTGGAGTGCCCACCTACTTTCTTTTGCTGGCAGATTACAACTTGTCATTTCTGTGCTCTATAGCATACAGAATTATTGGTCTAATCTTTTTATCTTACCCTCTAGGCTTCTTAAAGAAATAGAGAGGCTATGTGCTGCATTTCTTTGGTCTGGCACTTCTTCAAATGCCAGGAAAGCTAAGGTTTCTTGGGCAGACATTACAACCCCGAAGCAAGAAGGTGGTTTGGGCATTAAAGAACTTTAAGCTTGGAATATTGCTTGTATTGCCAGAAATCTTTGGAATCTTCTCTTGAGAGCTGGTTCACTTTGGGTGGCATGGATTCATGCGTACTATATCAAGAATAGAAGCTTATGGAGTTTGGAGGTTCCTACTGATTGTTCATGGAGTTTGAGGAAAATATTGAAGTTGCGAAAACAGTTTTCTGTTGGTTTTTCTCACCTTATTGGGGATGGTAGTAGCACATACTTCTGGTGGGATGCTTGGCTTCCAAGAGGCTCTTTGTGTTCTACATTAAGGCCTAGTCTTCTCATTACTTCCAAGATTCCTCTCCATGCAAAGGTTAGTAGCCTGATCTCTAATGGTGTTTGGAGTTGGCCAATTACTCGTTCTGATTTGATTTCTCAACTCAAAAAAGAGGTTGATGGTATTATTCCATCTTCATTACCTGATCAAGTAATTTAGAATTTTTCTGCCTCGGGGCAATTTAATGTTCAAAGTGCCTGGGAACTCATTAGAACTAAACATAACAGAGTGGATTGGCATAAGGTTGTATGGTCATCTGGGCATATACCAAAGCATAGTTTCATTGCATGGCTAGCTATACTTGACAGGTTGAGTACTCGATCCCGACTTCAACAATGGGGTATTATCTCCAATGCTAATTGTTTATTCTGTTCTGCTACATGTGAGAATAGGGATCATCTTTTCTTTGCATGTTCATACTCTTCCTTTGTATGGACTAGATTATTATCTCTGTGCAATGTTAGTCGTTCAGTTGGTGATTGGCACTTGGAATTTTGTTGGGTTAAATGCCATTTGCAAAAGAAGAGCCTGCAAGCAATGATACTGCGTGTTGCATTTGCTGCCTGCATCTATCACATTTGGAGGGAGAGGAATCGCAGACATTTTACAAGATGCTTTAGATCTCCAGCCAGTATCTTATCTGAGATTTGTTCGGATATGAAGATGAGGTTCCAAGGGCTGACTCGTTTGAAGCCGAGAACATTATCCAGTGAGGTGCAAGAATTATGTCATTTTTGGGGTATCAATGTAATTGGTAGTTCATGATTTGTTCGGATTTGTTCTTTGTATTTCTATTGTAATATGCTTCGCATATTACATATCTCTGTAACAGTTGTTAGGATTCATTTCCTAATTCTTTTGCAATGAAAAAAGTTTGATTTGATTCTCAAAAAAAATAAAAATAAAAATAAAAATAAAAATAAAAAATTGATCATTTGATAAAAAAACATATATCCTCGGCTCGAACATAATGGAAAATCAATTGCTTACATGAATGGGAGAGCAATTCTTACCACAAGAAACAATATGTGTACAAATTAAATGAAAAGTTGAACAACAATTTTCCAAAGACAACATGGCATTTAAAAGTTTTGATGATGCTGTGGACGACACACAGCTACTAAGAAGAATTTTTCAATACCTTAACTCCAAGTGGACTCTCACCCTATAATTTGGTGCTTAAAATCAATTTTCTATTCATTTTATTAAGGAATCTCGATCCACCAAATAAACTTTACGATGGTACTAGAATGGTTTGCAAAGGATTTCACCGGAATGTAATAATACATGCTGAAATCATTATGGGCCAACATGCTTAAAAAAATATTTTCCTACCGAGAATACATATTTTTCCACCAGAAACTAAAACTGAAGGTTATCCATTCAAGTTTGTAAGAAAGTAACTTCATCAGGCATATAGTACAACTATTATGATAAATCTAAAAATACAAGAAACTATCCATATTCAAGAGTGCTAAATATAATATCAATTTCAGTTAAAAGCGACATTGAAGAAATAAATATTTATTAACAAGCATGGAAGACGACCAAAAAAAACATTCAAATTACACAATGATCGAAAAACTTAAAGGATAAAAAATGCCACAATGAGAAATACAAAACATAAGTACTTTATGACCAACAAAAATAACTCTATAAGTTTATTAATATTAACAAACTTACACATGTTTACCGGGATGCCAATCACGTGGCAGATTGGCTTGCTAAGCATGGTTTGTCTTTGTCTCATGGTGTTACTTATTACTCACAGGTCCCGGTAGGTTGTTTGAGCTCTGTTCTGCAGGACTTAACTGGTTCCCTTCCTATGGTTATGTAATGTTCCTTTCATCATTTCAATTCAAAAAAAAAATTAAGTTTTATACTCTCAAAATAATATTTGTTTTAGATTAACAAAAATACTAGATGTTAAAGAGAAAGATGTTATAGATATGATGGATACAAACTAAGTTTTGAGCATAGTAAGGATTGAAAAAAATACTTATCATGCCAAAACATTTAAATTATTAATACAAACTATTTCATATATATTTAGTATCTCATAGGTATACGTTAAAACTCGAAGTTTCTGATATCAGCAATGTTATTTCACGAGGCAAAAATGATAATTGGACATAGCAAAGAAAGAAATTGAAAAGTTAATCGCAACCAATACCTAAAAAAATTAAACTAGAAAAAAACTGTGGATTGTTGCTATTGGAGAAACTTTATTTTCCAGGCTTTAAGATGATTGTTGTATTAACTATTTACTTCATCTATAAACTTATTTACTGTATCTTGAAATTTTCATATGATTGACATTTTTGTTACCGTAAAACTATTTTTTAAAATAACCAAATTGTACCACGTGCATCGCACGTGCAAAAACACTAGTACTATTTAAAAGCACCAACTCTAGAAAAGCCGAAAAATTGACCTACTTACCTTTCACTAATTAATTATTGACTCAATTATCCTTTATTAATAAATTATTGTTTATTACCGTTATTGATTTTTTTAAAAAAAAAAGAAGTAGAATTCCCGGGCGCATGTTGAGACTAATTCTATGGCATGCATATGTTTTTTTTGTTTATGAAGTACTAAGTAGTGATGCAAATATAACTGAAGCACAAGCAAATAAATTGTATGTATATGGATAATACATTATTGTTTCGCTGTGTTCGTGCAGATGCTATGTGTTTTGTTCTATTCTTAACACTCAAAATATTGAACCATCGTTAGCATACTAGTTGGAAAGCAAACCCAATTAAAATAGATATGTCACTGAACTTCATTTTTCTGAGGAGTGCAAATTACAAGACTAGGAACACTAAAGCTAGAATGATTAGAATAGCAGAAAAAAAAAACTAAATGATTAGACATGAACGTCATGTTCTCCGCTGGGATTCGGGTGTCTGATTTTATAATTACTGGAAGAGGAGTTCCACCGATAAAGTAAGTCAGCACTTTATCATGAGGCAGTCCATGAGGGTCGTCGTCCTTATGTCGAAATTTCAATGATTTGAGCTTAGTGCACGGAGATGGTTGATTCTCTAGAAAACCAGAATTGTGCAAATGCTATACTTATACAAGGCAAGATGACAATATAAAAACAATCAATCAATCAACAAGAGAATTAGAAAATTTTAAAAAATAGTAATCTGAAAAGTTTAGAATTGAGAGTATATATCCTACGACCTAAGTGGAGAAGTGTTTAAAATTGAGAGTATATATTGGTTTATTGGGTTGTACACCCATGATGGACTGGGCCTATTTGGTAAAGCCCAGGTCCATATTCTTTTTATAGAAAACTGTTAGTCAGTTCTCTCTGTGGGTAGTGAACAGAAGATAACGTGGGTGGTTATCTCTAACTGTACTCTCTCTCTTTCTCCCTCTCTCTGCTCTCTGGTTTTGTCCAGAAAAATACAGAAACATTCTTCATACAAAACTAGGGTTCTTAGGTTGTGGTTAGTGGGTTATTTTCTAGTGATTAATATCCTAGTGATCTAACTCCCAACCAACAAGTATGCTGATGATCCAGAGGAATCAACCGATCCAGACTCCGGTTTCAACGGGCTCCAATTCAACAGAAAAGATAAGTCTTCTTCTTCTGTTAATTTAATCTTCCGCTGTGCAATATGTTTATGTGTTGAACATGATTAATTTCCCAACATTGGTAGCGGAGCCCTAGCTCTTATACCCTGATTGATTTTTTTTTTTGTGTAAAATAATTAAATTCAATCGGTGGAATATGAGTGTGTTACCTTTGGAAAATTTGTTCCTGTGAATGCATAAATAAGTGGAAATCAAATCGGTAAAAATTGATTGTTTGCCCTTTTGATTTATGTTGATGTGATATGTATCACTATATGCACATGATTGAGTATTCGCATGACAAAATGGAATGGGTGTTTCCTGTGTGAAAGTGAAACCATTCAATTGTAGAACCCGTGAACTTGTTAAATGGGATGAATCTATTTGTTCAATTTGTATAATTGAATTTATGGTTTTGGTTACAATTGCCATTCAATTCCATTAATATAATTGAATTGATGTCTTGCAATTGTAAATTCTCGTGTGAAACGAATTGTCTGGATGTATTATTTGTGAACGAAGGGATTGACAAGTAATCCAAGAACAAAGACCCATGTGAATCCGTAATCCACAAACCTGCGATGAATTGTTGCTAATGATTGTCTTGCCGTTGTGGGTTGTGTTTGTTTGCAGGATTTGCTGGGTTGTGGCTCGCGGTAGTTGCCGGCAGTGGCGTTGAGGGTGGCGTTAGTCGCTGCTATCACTGGCTCTGTTCGTTCGGGGTGGCGCCTAGGAAGCCGGCAGCGGCGGTGACGCGACGAGGCATTGGAGACATGGGGCTTGTGCTTGTGTCCTCGCGCGGTGGTTCTGGGAGATGAAGGCGGCGGCGTTTGTCGCTGTTGCAGGGGGCAGCGGTTTGAGCGGCGGCCTTCGTGGCTTGCTGCTCCCGCTCCGATCTCCCTTGGCGCAGCGTCTCCTCCGTGAAGGTCGTGGTCGCTGCCTCTTCCTCGTGCAACAGTGGTTTTTGGCACTACAGATCGGGACAAGGGCGGCTTCTGTGGCGGTGTCCTTTCCTCCCATGCGCGGCAGTGGCTGTGAATGGCGACGAGGTGTTGCGTGTTATCACCAGCTCTGGCAGGCGGCATTTTCTTCAGGTGCAGGCAGCTTTCGTGGCGGCTGTGCTTCAACAAAGGCAGTGGAGGCTCCAGTGGAAGCTACAGGGGTGGCAGCTGCGTGTTTTTGGGGAAGAAGAAGAAACTAGGTTTCCATCTTTACCCCTCACACTCGTTGCATGTGTGCCATGTTGTTTAAAAGGAAAAAAGGTGTTTGCAATGTAGTGTCGGCAGCAGGCCGTCTGGCCGGACCGAATCGGGTTTCGTACCCGAGCCATATTTTGGGCCGAGCTGATTTGTTTGGCTGGGCCGGGCCAAGTTAATTCTAGGCTGAAAATTTTCTAATTCATTTTGTATTGGTTTTTCTAAGTTTTATGGCTAATGGGTTATAAAAATTGTGTGGTTTAATGGGTTGTACATTATTTTTTAAATAATTATTTTATACAAAATAAATTAGAGAATTTGTTTCTTTAATTTATGATTGAAGGTATATTTTTATTTTAGTCTAACTGTGTGTTAGATGATAAATAAAATTATGTACTTTCAATTGAATTAGATAATTATATGTTAATTATCTAGTATGTATAAAATAAAATTAAAGAATAAATTTCTTTAATTTATGATTGTTTTTTACTTATTTTTATTTAAACTAACTATGTGTTAGACCTTAAATAAAATAAAGAAAAGTCAATCATATTGGATAATTATATGTTAATTATCTAGTTTGTGAAAAATAATAATTATACTAAAGACTAAGTTTCTTTAGTTTATGATTGATTGCTTGTTTATTTTAATTTAACTATGTGTTAGATGATAAATAAAATCAAGTGCTTTCAATCATATTTAAGATAATTATTTGTTCATGAAAAATAACTTTAAAGATTGAGATTCTTTAATAAATTTTTTCATTGCTGGTTTTTTATTTAAGAATGAACTATATGTTATTCTTAAATGAAAAATAATTGCTTTTGATAATATTGGACAATTATATGTTAATTATCTATTTCAAAAGCGTTTTATTAAAGAATGAGCTTCTTTAATAAATTATTAATTGCTAAATTTTTATTTTTGGATTTAACTATGTGTTATCTCCTTTAATAAAAATTATGTGCACTTAATAATGCTAGATAATTATAAGTTAATTATCTATCTCTCACTTAAGGGAAAAACTGGGTTTTTATTCCTAGTGGTAGTTTAAATTGCTTTATACTATTGAATATTATACAATAGTTAATTATTTTTTTAAGCATGAATGATGATGCACTTTGATGGGTTTTCGATTTTATGCTTGGAAGTATGTTATCTATTTATTTTATTTATTGTATAAAGTATGAATTATTCTTGCATATATGATATGGCATCCTTTTGTGGAATTATGTGATTTTATTTGATTCTAAGACAATGTGTTATAGTTTATTATTGACTGTTGTAGGAAATAATATCATCGTTAAACCTCATGAGTTGAGAAATTTTTATGATGGTGTTTGTGATGTTTTGAATGCATGAAAATCCATTATGGTTGATTAATGTGATATTTTGTGCTCTGAAAACCATAAAGGATAAGCCTGTAAAAGGTAGAGAGAAACCTCTAGCTTGTGAGCAAGAGAGAGTAATTCTTTCCTACACTATGTGTGTGGCAGTTAGAATCCAAAGGTTTTTGTAACTTTTGAACTATCTTTTAAAATTAAGTTTGGCGGTGTATCTTTAACCAAACTTAGACAGTAGTAAGCGATAATGGTCACTTATTTGGTAAGGAACAAAGATATTCCAACTGTCATCTATTTTTACCACTACTTCTTCTGACAATATTGTTTGTCATTTTGAGTAAGATGTGGGACACCTGTGGGTGCCCAATAGGATTATTCAAAGAAGTGCCTTTGTGGCTTAAAATACTTATATTGGTAATGGTACCAATTGCTAAGTATATGGTATTTCGACAAAAGTGGTAAAAATCAAAGAAGGCTTGAAATAAATTTTAATTATGATAATGGGAAAAAAGTTCCTACTTATCCAGATGGTAGAAACAAGGTAAAGCTGAGTGCTTTAATTGTGGATAATAAATGTACTTTGGTGCTTTGACAAAACCTTGTATGTAGTGGGAGTAGATTTGTTCTACTATACTAACCTTTATGGGTATGTTTTTGGTATGTTTATCTTATTATTCTGGATAATGAATATGTTTTCAAAGAATTCCAGACTTTCTCCTATTTATATTTTCATTCTATGTGAATGATTATGTGAATGTATGTCTTTTGATCATACGGATCAATTAAGAATGAACCGTCTCGCCAATGCGGGCTTGATGGGTTCATTTTCTAGATTGAACTTCATATGTATGAATTCTTTCTTGAGGGGAAAGGTGACAAGAAAATCATTCCGAATACAGAGCAAATTATCATTAGCATTTAATCCATTCTGACATATATGGTCGAATTGAATGTGAGGGCAAGGCATAGTGCCTACTATTTCATCACCCTTATTGATTTTCCATAAGTCTTGGGCTATTACGTGCCTTTGACAGTTTATGAACCATGTGGAAAATTAGCTTGATAGTTGTATCAAAGCAGTTGGCTTGGGCCATGATATTTGTATGATCAGTTCATATAAATATGTGATGAAATATGATTAGTTAAATAGTTAGTTAAACTTAAAAACTCCACAACAAAATATTGTTATGGAAAGAAGAATTTGATTCTTCAAGAAATGGTCAGGTTTACGGTAACCTGATGTCCTCCAAAATGTTCTTGGAAAATGTGTTTTTCAAGAAAAGTCAATGTAAGAAGCATGATCAAGAATAGTAACTTGGGATAAATCAATTGAGTATTGATGAGTTCAAGAGAATCTTGACCCTAGTGGGAGCAATTGGATAATGGTGAATTTATTTCATTAAATCCAATACCTCAAAAGTGGTCACGGTATGGAACCGAGACGACACTTTAGATCGATGGTATTGATCAAGAGTACCTAAAGGCTCTCTTAGTATAACCTCTTTTGTAGAGGGGAACTTGAAATATTGTTTCTTATAAGACTAAGAATGAATGGATTAAGACAACATGAGTTGTACTTCATGCAATTAAAACAAATTTGAGTGTTGGTAAAACATGCGAGGCTTTTGGGAACAAATAGGTTCTTCAAACATTATGCTAAGTGCTGATGAGCCAATGGATGTTTTTGATCTCGTATTACATCAAGTGGATGTAAGAACTATTTTTCCTTAGTGGAAAATTAGAAGAAAATTTACATGCAACAAAATGTGGGTTTTTGCTGTAAAAGGGCAAGGATACTTAGTGTATTGCCTATTTAGGTCCATTTGTGGACTCTATAATTCTTCTATATAATGGCTTTTTAAGGTTTTGTGTAACCAAGGCATCTTTATTTTTTGTAATGAGATGATGACCATTATAACGAGATCAACTAGTCGTAAGTGACTTTATTACCTTATGTCCACGTCACGTTGTTGGCTGGAAATTATAAGAATTTCCTTGTACCTATATTCTTGGTTGTCCTTCATTTTTGAAATGTAGGACATGGAGGGGGAATTGCATACATTTATTGCCGAGGGCAATAACCTGAGCCAACAATAGTGTTATCAAACTCAAATAATGCTTGGCAAATGTGCCTTCTTCTAGTGTCTACTGTATACTTTATTGTATATAAGACAAGATATTTGTTATCTTATTTGAGATGGTAAATAGTTACCGACTCAATCTTGGATATGACAATTAGATGACAGTCAAGGAAATACCTTGGTATTTAAGAGTACGATAAACTATATTATAAGCTTTCAAGAGATAAGTTCTGCTTCAAAGCTTATATGCATGTTGACTATAGTGGTGATCTTGGACTATGTGTAGTCATATCATCTTGTCAAATATGGTCTTGTCAATGATAGGAATTGAATTTATAATTCTATCGTCGGTTGTACAAAACTGTATGGCTAAAATAGTTTAGTCATTAGGGATAATGCATGCGGCATGGTTCCCTTATTGATTATCTATTGTGATAATCATGCAGTGATATTCCTGTGGGAGGAATTGGTGATACTGTGACAAGACAAAAACACATTGATATTTCATATAAGGAAGTGAATATAAAGTATATTCCTACTGGTGATATGCTGATACATAGTCACCGAACCTTTTTTTTTTGGAAAGACTCATTTGTTGGTCAAATTGAGCAATTAGGTTTAGTAGGAATTAAATACAATAATTTCTATTATTGTTCTTTCCCTTAACTTTATATTCACGATAAATCTCTGGATTAATACAATGCCGTTTTGTGTAAACGTTCATATATACAAAATACATGTTATGTACATGTGTGGACATATGCTAGGTGCATATGACGGGATGAGAGGCTTAGTGCCAAGCTCATCAAAAGGTATGTCTAACAGACAGGTTAGCTCTCTCACACGAGTAACCATCTCTATGACTAGGTGTGTCATTGGGGTAAGACAGTTCTAAGTCAAAAATAAGTTGAGTACTTATTCTGTAAGAGCCTGACTTAAAACATATTGTCGCCTTGATATTGTTCAAGATGAGGTCAGTCATGATTGATCGAAGATAAAACGAAGTAATGTTTTATCTTGTCTGTTCAAAAGCTAGGTAGGGTTCTGTTTGAAAACGGTAGAGTGGTGGACCCAAGTTAAACACTAGTTGTGTTTGAACTATTACCTACACAGTATTATTAATGACATATACTCCAATGAGGGATGGAGAAAATACTGTGGCACATGAATTCATACCATGTGTGCTTTGTGACCGATTAAGGAGTAGGAAATATGATCTCATTTCCTTACTGTGTGAGCCTTGATAAATTATTAAATTTCTCACAAGCGCCCTTAGGGACCTTTTACCACTACTTGAAACCTTAGCTTGGTGTTGCTATCTTGACTGTATTCTGAATGGCCATGAGTGATTCGACCTAATCGGGATATGTCAGAAAAGCAACTGAGTTAAGATGTAGAGTTTTTTGAGTAAAATGGAAGATCATTGAGTGTTGCATTTTTCCTTTGTGTTCGCAATGTGGCCACTTATGTTTTTCAGTAAAACATAATTGTGAATACATGTAGAGAATTGGGATCTGTGCTTCTCTTAAATGCAACTAAATGTATCTAGGGAGCTTACATACTTACTCTACTTGAACTCTATTGTATATTCTTAACAGATGTATAATAGAGTTATCTACTTGAGCTATTGTATATTCCTAACAGATGTACAATAAAGAGCTCTTACTAGTATGTTGGTCGCACGACCTATTTACCCGTATGAAATGTTATGAAGAAGTAGATGATAGTGTCCATCATGTGTGAGTGGGAGATATTGGTTTATTGGGTTGTACACCCATGATGGACTGGGCCTATTTGGTAAAGCCCAGGTCCATATTCTTTTTATAGAAAACTGTTAGTCAGTTCTCTCTGTGGGTAGTGAACAGAAGATAACGTGGGTGGTTATCTCTAACTGTACTCTCTCTCTTTCTCCCTCTCTCTGCTCTCTGGTTTTGTCCAGAAAAATACAGAAACATTCTTCATACAAAACTAGGGTTCTTAGGTTGTGGTTAGTGGGTTATTTTCTAGTGATTAATATCCTAGTGATCTAACTCCCAACCAACAAGTATGCTGATGATCCAGAGGAATCAACCGATCCAGACTCCGGTTTCAACGGGCTCCAATTCAACAGAAAAGATAAGTCTTCTTCTTCTGTTAATTTAATCTTCCGCTGTGCAATATGTTTATGTGTTGAACATGATTAATTTCCCAACAGTATATATCCTACGACCTTAAGTGGAGAAGTGTTTATGTTGAGAGATTCGAAATTGGCAAGCTTATGGAAAAGCTGGAGCAACACAGAACCCCATCTATGGCACTTTTCCTGATAGCCTGGCCTGGTATAAGTAGTGGTGCCCGTATGGACGTAAAGGTTTAGAATTGAGAGTATATATCCTACACAGAACACCATCTACGACACTTTTCCTGATACCCTGGCCTGGTATAAGTAGTGGCGCCCATATGGACGTAAAGTTTAGAATTGAGAGTATATATCCTACGACCTTATGTGGACAAGTGTTTATGTTGAGACCTTCGACATTGACAATCTTATGAAAAAGCTGGAGCAACACAGAACTGTTGGCTTGCTGTTTCTCAAAAACCTGATAAATCACATGAACATCGATGTTATAATCAAAACATCGATGTTGTGATGATTCTGGTGCTCCAAATAATCTGGCCGAGAACTTAGAACATCGATGTTGTCACAAGAACATCGATGTTATACGAATTCTGGAAAGTTGGCAGAAGCTCTAGAACATTGATGTTACCCCTAGAACATCGATGTTTTCTGGAAATTCCAGAAACCTTCAAGAACACCAGAAAACCTGAATTGATCAGAAGTGACTCTGAACCTTTCAGAGTTGTTCTATTAGTGATTGAACAACTTCGTTTACTCTCAAATTACACTCAGAAACGAAAAGAATGGGTGTTTGACAAGTCTCACAGAAATCACACTCAAGAACAGAATATGATCATGAAGAGCATTCATTCAATTTTCCAGAATTCAACTCAAATCCAGAAACACAATCAATGTACTCTAAATAATGTAACTCACTCAGGAAACTAACAGAACCAAACTCACTTGAATATGGAAGAGAACAACACGAAATTCTCCACACTTACATTACATTTCTGCATCAAATTTAAACACACCAAAAGGTGCAGTCCACTAACATGGGTACTTGTGCAGACACACAGAATTCTGAAAACACACGAGTAAGCATGTCACTAAACAAGCATGCTCACCTAACCTGACACTAAACAGGGAATAACTTGATAACACACAAAAGCATAGCAAATTAAAAAAAAACAATTACTCTCAGATTTCCCTTCACCAATCCTATTTCTCTTCCTCCTTTGGTGGGGGCATCCGCAAACCAAACTGTCCATTCTTCCAGGCTGACAAATGGAGTCAGAATTGAGGCAGCTTGATCACATTCTAACAAGAACCCCTTCTGCGGCACTTTTCCTAATATCCTGGCCTGGTATAAGTAGTGGCGCCCATATGGACGTAAAAATCCAGGTATGCATGGCGCAGTGAAGGGAGATGATCAATGACTTGAATAACGAGGTGGAGTTGGCACTCACGTACTTAAGAGATACAATATTTCCTGATACCCTGGCCTGGAATAAGTAGTGGCGCCCGTATGGACGTAAAAATCCAGGTATGCATGGCGTAGTGGATGATCATTGACTTGAATAACAAGGTGGCGCTGGTGCTCGCGTACTTAAGAGATACAAGATTTGGCAACGAACAAATCTCTATTTGACTAACATAAATGAGACGTCCCATTCTCAAGCCAACAAGCTAACTGTGTAACTACTTCAAAGTAGGCCATTTTATCCCTGTGCATCGTATTAAGGAAAATGAGTTAGATGCAAAATTTAATGATTGAATTTTATTTTGTTTGGCTATCACAAGTTTATATTTTCTTGCTTATCATTATCTTTTTTGGCCAAATTTTTTCCCACCAACCAATAAATCCATTGATTTATCTACCCTTGATTTTTTTTTTATAATAATTATCATCTTATGATTTTCTTGCTTGGTTTTCTTCTCTTGCTAATTTTGCTAATTTTCCGGAAGGACCACTATTTTTTTAAAAAAATTAAAAGAATATGGGATCTAAATCTTCTGCATAAAATATAATCTATATTATTTTACTCTACAATTAAATTCTCTATTAATTTTTAGTTCTACAGATTTATTATCTAACTAATTAATTAATGCGGGTTGATAGAAGTCTATTATTGTAATATCATTTGTTTATCGGATTTTTAATGTTATTTTTCTGTGATGAAAAAATTTATAGGCGAGCTACAGTGCATCCCATCAATAAATTACAAGAAAACATGCAAGATAATCAAAGGAAATTCAACCTCAAAGATGAGGCAAGGCTCTATAGATCCCAACAACAGTGAAAAGATCAGAAGGTGAAACATGAAAAGTTATTTTCGTAGATAATGAGGTAAAAATTCATTATAAAAAAAATCTATCCACATCTATTATTTATTCTACTTAATAATATTTTAACTACACAAATAATATTCATATTTTAATATTCTTTTTTAGCTTACATCCAAAGAAAACAAAGACACAAGCTACAATATTTAACGAAGGAGTGACATAATAATATATTTAATAATATTTTAACTACACAAATAATATTAAAATTTTAATATTAATTTTTGGCTCACATAAAAAGGGAACAAAAATACAGGTTACAATGTTTAGCGGATAAGTGGCGAAACTTAGAGATATTTTTTAGAAAGACAAAATTTACTTTATCATGAATGGAACGGCCAAAAGGCCAAATTCAAAATTTGCAACAGTCAAACAGAATGTGGAAATATCATTATCAAACTCAACAATCGCAAAAGGTGCTCCAACTCCGATTTCAACTTATGTGCTAAAATTCAACTTCGTCGAGTCTGGTGATGCTGACAAGTGTGAAAAGAAAAGCTGATAGGTAAATATACTAACAATTCATTAATTTAAATAATTATATTTAATTAAACATTCTAATTATTCTCAAAAAAAACATTCTAATTATTCATAACGTCTTCGAATAGACTTACTAAGAATTGTGATCAAGGTGAAGCAACAAACGGGAAGAAACCAGAGCAAAAGAAGAGAATTGATATTGATGAATGAAAAGTAAGGAAAAAAATTATGTATAATATCTTTTTATATATAATATTTTTCTTTATTTAATATTAATTATCATTTTACATTCAAAAGTAAACAATTAATACTAATCCTATGGGGTGATTTGGCAGAGCAGGAGAGTAGAAATGAAACGCCCGTGTCCCAATTTATCAATATAAAAATATAGTTTAAGTACAAATGACTAAATTGCCCTTATCATTCCCGGGACACGAAATTCATCAACTAAACACCCGTATCCCAAAATATCTAATTAAATTAGTTAAAGCTTCTGAAAAGACTACATTGCCCTTTCTACCCGGGATACGACACAAATAAGATAGCCATCATTTAATTACGCGATATATCATACAATAAGTAATACGACTCGAGTACGCAGCGGAAGACAAATACATAAGCAAATATGAATGTAATGCACCCTATGGATCCAACCCGAGGAGGAAAGCACCGCCACCTGCTGATATGCACCACTGCTCAACGAACAGCTAACATGTAAAAGGTCTGTGAGGGGGTGAGACCAACCACTGTCTCACCGCAAACAAATAAACCAATAATATACAACTACAAATCAACTACAAGTACACCGGCATCAAGCAACAACAACCACAATACACAGAGCAAGACATCATCAGACTACAAACCATCACTTGTCATTACTTATATTATTATCTTTGTTATTAGGTTTAAATATTTTTATTAGGGCCCTCTACTGTGTGCGTCGAGCTCGGTCCCGTCTGATCAGACAACCAGGGCATAAGCCCAAATACAATCAGGGCCCAAGCCCAAATACCATCATAGAGAGAGAGAGACAGACAGAGAGAAAGAGGGAGGTAGAAAGGGGGAGGTAGAAAGAGGGAGATAGAACCGGTCATAACAGACCCATATGCTAAACCGCATATACCATGCTAAACCGCATGAAATCCCGAGGGATATCACTTCCCGCTCGAACCAACCGGTCAACAGCCCCACAGTAGAATTATTATAGTATTTTATTCTCAGTTATGCTTAAAGAGTTGAGCCATAAGTTATGATCAAACAGTGTTGTGTGGATTTAATATCATATTCTCAAGTCCGGGCCCCCAGCCCACAGTCCACCACACAAACCACAAATCTATATCTCATGTGTTTAACATAACCAAACAAGTCATGCTAGGCAGGCACAATACATCACATCGGACAACAGGACACATAATCAGGCACACCACGTCATAGGTATCATCAACATAATACACTTTGCAAATAGCAACATCAGCACAACAGGCAAGCATGCATACGACATTCAAGACCAAACAAATAATACCACTTTATATTCCAAGACAATTAACCGAGCATTGTAGACAGTAATGCATACAAAGGTTTATAAGTCCTCACCTGGGCCATATTAAATGTCTCGGAACCTGAAGCCTTGTTCCGCCTCAAAATATCCTATATTCATAACAAAGGAAATGCGACCATGTATAAGGTACACATACAACAATTACGAATGTAGTCTAAAACGTACTTATATCGATGTATCATTTTGAGTCCTTAAGCCCAGTCATTATCCTCAAGTCCTTTGATCTCAAGCCTATATTAATAATAATTATCAGGTAAAATTATCCTTTGGGCCTAAGGCCCAAATCCTACCTTAATCTTATTTGAGCCTAAAGCCCATATTAAATCAATTACACTTACTTAGGCTCAAAGCTAAAACCATGTCCAAACATATATCTGGGCCTAAAGCCCGTATCATTTAAAGCCATTGGGCCTAAAACCATCTCAAATTTATTACTCTTTATTGGGCCTAAAGCCCATTCCATATCCATGAGTCATATAGAGGTATTGGGCCTAGGCCCGGCCCATCACATTAATCAAGCAAACTCGTAGCCCGAGCTTACTCTTTTCGGCCTAAAAGTACTATGCTCGACGGTAAGAATCCGGCCACGTGCCCCTCAACTCATCTCACTCGGTTTCCACTAATATCATTTATTTTTAATACATTGCCTAATCACTTTATTAAACATAACATGCTCGGAAGTTAAAACACATGACCAGCCCGGAAATTACCATTTACTGCCGACTCTCGATGCGGCCGGAATAGTAAATATGTTTGCCGGATTCCGGATAGCCTCGTTGGAACAGTACCCCCGACTCACCGGAGAAATGCAACGGCAACCCAGTAAAGATCCCACAACCAGCTGTCAAACCCGAACATCGTCAACCATCGTTCACTTTCACAACACATGGTAACGAATCTAGAACGGATTAAAGGTTTCATATCCTTACCAGAAAAGAGGATGGTTCATCACCGCAACTGTCTACAGTACTCCAAAGCCTCGAACACCGACAGAACCGAGAACTGCAACGACAACCGGCAGTGGTAGAGCCCAATCCGGCCACCAGCAGCGAACCAGTACCGCATAAACACACCTTCGACCCGTCGTCACAAACCCGTATCCCCCATCAACAGCACGACCAGCCGCACAAGAATCATCCCCAACCACTACCTCGCATCACACCCAACAGTACAGCACAACAAACCCATTCAATTCAAAATCCATCAATCAACGATCCACAAGACGAGAAGAAGCAAAGGAAGAGAAGAGAAAGGGAGATGAAAAGGCATCAGTGGCTTACCCCACAACCGACGGTGACTACTTCAGCAGCCGTTTCTCGTGTCGCTCGCATGCAAGAAGCTGAGCAGAGCCTCGACTCTTGCTCTCGCTAAGCCCGCTCGTCCTTCCTCCTAAGTTGCAGCGACAGGGCGACGCTTCCGGTGCAGGCGACATGGAGACGAAAACGAGGCGAGGAACCGAGATGTGGAGAAAAAGAAATAAAAGAAAAGAAAAGAAATTTAAAGGAGGAAGAGAATCAAGAAGTAGCCTTGAACCCACGATCTGTAGGCGAGGAGTCTGGAAGCAAAAACGTGGGGAGAGGGCGGCGGTTAACAGGAGAGGAAGAGAAATAGGAAAAATAGAAAAAGAAAGAGAAAGAGAAGGGAGATAGGGTTGCCGTCCTAGACCCAAAACGACGTCGTTTTGGTCTAAGGCGCGATCAACTCCTCCCCTGGTCAACATGAGAATAGGCTTTAGGTTTTATTTTATTTATTTATTTTTTCTTTTTCCTTAACCCAAAACTACGTAGTTTTAAATAAACAACAAGAACTCCGTGTTCCGCCTCGGGACTCCAATTAATTCCGAAGAAACCGGCTAAGGATTAATTGCAAATGTAATAAAACATTCCAAGGAAAATAAATTAATAATAATAATAATCTTCTTGACCAAAAATCCTGGAAATCCCTCGAGGGTAAAATTGGAAATAAAATTTCAAAAATTGCCCGAAAATCCCTAAAAATTAAATACCGAAAATCCGGGGCGTTACAGTTCTACCCCACTTAACAAAATTTCGTCCTCGAAATTTCAAGAAAAGTCAAGCAACCAAGTGCTTAACTGACACAACAAGTGTCACCCGGTATCAAAATACCGTTGGCCCAACCCCCAAGTAGAACCATCACGACCATCAATCACATTTCTAAGAACTCCGGTTTACCAAGTCGATCATCGACTTTAGTCAAACATGATCTAAAGAGCACCAGATCAAAACATTAACCATGAGTCTTATCCACTCATCATCACCATTGATAATACCAAAATCCATAAACAATTTCATTTTTCATCACTCAACCAAACACATCCAATCTTTTAATCTATTAAGCATATCCTCAGATAACCGAACCCAAAACTGTTACCTAAGTAAGAAGATCATCACTCTCATCGTGATTACCTCAAGATCAAAAATCCAAAATCCATTTCATGTTCTGAACCTCAAAGTGAATCCTCTATCATACACCAATTCAGCCAAAATCGTGTATATCTCGGATCATACCTTAGACACTAGAAACCACTCATTACCAAAACTTCATAATCTAATTCTATACCATGGATTCCTTAAGACCCAAACATCCTTGAATAACTCATGCCTACAAAACTATCGCCCAGGTCTCACTTAACATGAACACCAAAGTTTCTTTAATGAAGAGCTTAAACATCACCATATCTCTTATCACATAAACAACTAACTAGCAATTGATTCACAAAACTCAAGATCACCTCAAAATCAAATCTCAATGTAAACATACTTCCGGCATCCTCATCCAGCACATGAACTATAACCTCAACAAAAATTCATGATCAAAACCTTTTGAATCACAACCATAATTAATATTTCAAATCTCAACAAAGTTAAGTACCTCAAGTACCATTAAAAAATATTTCCCCCAATTATATCATTAAGTCATCCTCAGATTAATTCAAGAAATTATCATCTCGAATTCCAAACAGGATTAAATCCATATTATAATTTCACGAGTAACTTCAAATCCTCAAATTTATATATTCAGACCACAAATAACATGATCACCAAGATCAACAAAGTCACAAGAATCATACCAGATCATCCCTTGACAGATATAACATCCAAAAACATATAGATGGTTCTTACTTGTATTGGCCAGTTTCACACAGACAAAGGACACAAGCAAAGAGTCAAGAGTCTACACTGACTCTAACAAAACAGTGGATATTCCACAAAATTAACTTTGCAGCAGCATAAGCTGTAAGGGTAAGCATATCATTCAAACAACAATAGCGGGTCACTCCGACCCTCAGCAGGTGCGCGTCCTCCACCGGATCCATAGTACGACTCACTATATGAATGCATTTGACAAATGCAACAACCGACTCAAACCGGAGCAGACTTATGCACATAAGTGAAAAAAACACGTATCCAAACATCCCAAAGGATCTACAACCTGGTCCGCTACCAACTGAAACGCCCGTGTCCCAATTTATCAATATAAAAATATAGTTAAAGTACAAATGACTAAATTGCCCTTATCATTCCCGGGACACGAAAATCATCAACTAAACACCCGTATCCCAAAATATCTAATTAAATTAGATAAAGCATCTGAAAAGACTACATTGCCCTTTCTACCCGGGATACGACACAAATAAGATAGCCATCATTTAATTACGCGATATATCATACAATAAGTAATACGACTCGAGTACGCAGCGGAAGACAAATACATAAGCAAATATGAATGTAATGCACCCTATGGATCCAACCCGAGGAGGAAAGCACCGCCACCTGCTGATATGCACCACTGCTCAACGAACAGCTAACATGTAAACGGTCTGTGAGGGGTGAGACCAACCACTGTCTCACCACAAACAAATAAACCAATAATATACAACTACAAATCAACTACAAGTACACCGGCATCAAGCAACAACAACCACAATACATAGAGCAAGACATCATCAGACTACAAACCATCACTTGTCATTACTTATATTATTATCTTTGTTATTAGGTTTAAATATTTTTATTAGGGCCCTCTACTGTGTGCGTCCAGCTCGGTCCCGTCTGATCAGGCAACCAGGGCATAAGCCCAAATACAATCAGGGCCCAAGCCCAAATACCATGATAGAGAGAGAGAGACAGACAGAGAGAAAGAGGGAGGTAGAAAGGGGGAGGTAGAAAGAGGGAGGTAGAACCGGTCATAACAGACCCATATGCTAAACCGCATGAAATCCCGAGGGGTATCACTTCCCGCTCGAACCAACCGGTCAACAGCCCTACAGTAGAATTATTAAAGTATTTTATTCTCAATTATGCTTAAAGAGTTGAGCCATAAGTTATGATCAAACAGTGTTGTGTGGATTTAATATCATATTCTCAAGTCCGGGCCCCCAGCCCACAGTCCACCACACAAACCACAAATCTATATCTCATGTGTTTAACATAACCAAACAAGTCATGCTAGGCAGGCACAAAACATCACATCGGACAACAGGACACATAATCAGACACACCACGTCATAGGTATCATCAACATAATACACTTTGCAAATAGCAACATCAGCACAACAGGCAAGCATGCATACGGCATTCAAGACCAAACAAATAATACCACTTTATATTCCAAGACAATTAACCGAGCATTGTAGACAGTAATGCATACAAAGGTTTATAAGTCCTCACCTGGGCCATATTAAATGTCTCGGAACCTGAAGCCTTGTTCCGCCTCAAAAATATCCTATATTCATAACAAAGGAAATGCGACCATGTATAAGGTACACATACAACAATTACGAATGTAGTCTAAAACGTACTTATATCGATGTATCATTTTGAGTCCTTAAGCCCAGTCATTATCCTCAAGTCCTTTGATCTCAAGCCTATATTAATAATAATTATCAGGTAAAATTATCCATTGGGCCTAAGGCCCAAATCCTACCTTAATCTTATTTGCGCCTAAAGCCCATATTAAATCAATTACACTTAATTAGGCTCAAAGCTAAAACCATGTCCAAACATATATCTGGGCCTAAAGCCCGTATCATTTAAAGCCATTGCGCCTAAAACCATCTTAAGTTTATTACTCTTTATTGGGCCTAAAGCCCATTCCATATCTATGAGTCATATAGAGGTATTGGGCCCATTCCACTAATATCATTTATTTTTAATACATTGCCTAATCACTTTATTAAACATAACATGCTCGGAAGTTAAAACACATGACCAGCCCGGAAATTACCATTTACTGCCGACTCTCGATGCGGCCGGAATAGTAAATAGGTTTGCCGGATTCCGGATAGCCTCGTTGGAACAGTACCCCCGACTCACCGGAGAAATGCAACTGCAACCCAGTAAAGATCCCACAACCAGCTGTCAAACCCGAACATCGTCAACCATCGTTCACTTTCACAACACATGGTAACGAATCTAGAACGGATTAAAGGTTTCATATCCTTACCAGAAAAGAGGATGGTTCATCACCGCCACTGTCTACAGTACTCCAAAACCTCGAACACCGACAGAACCGAGAACTGCAACGACAACCGGCACTGGTAGAGCCCAATCCGGCCACCAGCAGCGAACCAGTACCGCATAAACACACCATCGACCCGTCGTCACAAACCCGTATCCCCCATCAACAGCACGACCAGCCGCACAAGAATCATCCCCAACCACTACCTCGCATCACACCCAACAGTACAACACAACAAACCCATTCAATTCAAAATCCATCAATCAACGATCCACAAGACGAGAAGAAGCAAAGGAAGAGAAGAGAAAGGGAGAAGAAAAGGCATCAGTGGCTTACCCCACAACCGACGGTGACTACTTCAGCAGCCGTTTCTCGTGTCGCTCGCACACAAGAAGCTGAGCAAAGCCTCGACTCTTGCTCTCGCTAAGCCCGCTCGTCCTTCCCCCTAAGTCGCAACGACAGTGAAACGCTTGTGTCCCAATTTATTAATATGAGTTACAATTTAATTATAGATTGACCAAATGGCCCTTATCATTCCCGGGACACCCGTATCCCAAATTATTCATTAAAGAATATACATCATGTGAAGTGACCAAAATGCCCCTTCTACCCGGGATACAATATCAACAACATAATCAATGAACAATTGTACAACAAATTACACAACAACGAGTATGCAGCGGAAGACTAAACATAAGATAACATGTATGCAGTGAACTCTATGGATCCGACCCGAGGAGAGGAAAGCACCGCCACCTACTGATATGCTCTTCTGATCATCGATCAGCTAACCTGTGTAAAACTATGAGAGGGTGAGACCAACCACTGTCTCACCGCAGACAAATAAACCGATAATATACAAAACAAATCAACTACAAATACACCGGCAACAGGCAATAACAAACACAGTGCACAAACCAATTCACAATACACAACACAAGTCATCACCAGACTTCAACCAGACTACAAACCAACACTTATATAATTATATTTGTTATTAGGTTTAAACATTTTATTAGGGCCCTCTACTGTGTGCGTCGAGCTCGGTCCCGTCTGATCAGACAACCAGGCACGAAGCCCAAATAAACAGGCACGAAGCCCAAATAAACCAGGCACGAAGCCCAACATATCCATAGAGAGAGAGAGACAGAGAGAAAGAGGGAGGTAGAAAGGGGAAGGTAGAAGGAGGGAGGTAGAACCGGCCATCACAGGCCCACATGCAAATCCGCATGCAATCCCGAGGGGTATTACTTCCCGCTCGAACCAACCGGTCAACAGCCCCACAGTAGACTTTGTTATAATTCGTTATTCTCATTTATTCCTTAAGAGTTGTACCATACGTTATTTCAATCAGGGTTGTGTGGATTTAACAACTTAAACTCAAATCCGGGCCTCCAGCCCACAATCTACCATACAAACCACAAAACCATATATCACGTTATTTAACACACAAAACAACTCATGCACGACAGGCATATTTTATCACACTGGTACACAGCTCACAAATCATGCACACAGCATCAGAGATATCACCAACATAGTACACTCGCAGATAACAACATCAGCACATCAGACAAACATGCATACAGCATTCAAGACCAACAATTAATACCACTTAATATATCAAGACAGTTAACCGGGCATTGTAGGCAGTAATGCATACAAAGGTTTATAAGTCCTCACCTGGGCCTTATCAAATGTTTCGGAACCTGAAGCCTTGTTCCGCCTCAACATATCCTATATACATAACAACAGAAATGCGACCATGTAAGGTACACCTGCAACAATTTCGAATGTACTCTAGAACGTACTTATATCGATGTATTATTTTGAGTCCTTAAACCCAGTCATTATCCTCAAATCCTTTGATCACAAGCCTATATTAATAATAATTATCAGATTAAATTATCCATTGGGCCTGAGGCCCAAATCATACCTTAATCTTATTTAGGCCTAAAGCCCATGTTAAATCACTTACACTTTATTGGGCTTAAAGCCCAAACCATGTCCAAACTTATATCTGGGCCTAAAGCACATTCCCCAAAACCATTGGGCCTAAAACCCATTTAAATTAGTTACATTTTATTGGGCCTAAAGCCCATCTCAATTACAAGCCATTGGGCCTAAAGCCCACTTCATTAATCATTGGGCCTAAAAGCCCTTATAGAATTAATATGACATTAATTGGGCCTAAGCCCGGCCCATCACAATAATACTTTTATCGAACTCCCGAGCCCAAGCATTTTTCGGCCTAAAGATACTATGTACGTCGGTACGATTCCGGCCACGTGCCTCTCAACTCCTCTCACTCGGTTTCCACTAATATCTTTTATTTACCATTAATACATAAATTAGATGCATTCACAGTACATGACTTGTACAAAAATTATAATGCACGCCACTACTCGAAAATTACCGTTTCAAAGCCGGATTGCAACCGTCTCGCCGGAACAGTACTTGATCTGCCGGATTCCGGTCAGTCCTCGCCGGAAAATTCCCGAGCCACCAAAACTTGCAGCAACATCCCAACGATAACACCCCGAGCACAAGGTCAACTACCACAACAACCAACAATGGACTTAATCCTCGACAACCAAAACAAATTTAACATAAACAACCCAAACAACAACCACTAACCACTACATCAATTTAAGAAAAGAATACACGAATCGAATCCTTACCCGGGACCAAAACCTCACTGTCCAAATAGAAATGAATTCCCCAGTCCGTCATAACGAGCCGGAACCCCGCGTCGATGGACTCTAAACCCGAGAGCAACCCTGTGCCGACAACCCAACACCTGTGAGCAGCAGCCAACACCTCCGGCCTCCCTCTGCTGTGAACCACCATGCGACAGCCACCCAAATCCGGCAGCCACCACAAACCACCACCATCACGAACAACCCATTCCGCCATTAACCGCACAGAACCCGATAACAACACCCATCAATCAACAACCCCAAATAAACAAAAGGGAAAATGAAGAAGAAGGACTGAGGAAGGCGACTCACCCCCAGCAGGCGACGGCGACGCAGGCTTGAGCCTTGACCTCGAACCGTCGTTCGTCTTCATTGGTGTGCCTCAATTCCTCCGCCTCCTTCACTGCAGCCACGGCGACGCCGAAGACAGCAACATCAACACCCCAGCACGACACAGAGAACAAAGAAGAGTGGAGAAGAAATTAGAGGAAGGGAAAAGAGAAAAGAAACAGAAGTGGCAGCTTACCCGACAGAGGACGGCGGTGGCAGCGAGGAGCAGCGACGGAGCAACCTCGTCGCCTCCCCAGGTCCGAGCATAGGAACCCGTCGCGAACCGCCGTCGCCTCGCACAAGCCCGAGCTTGCTCCTGCAACAACAACGGCATCGACGTGAAGATGGAGAACTCGACGACCCTCGGCGGCGGCGACTTCGCTTGGTGAGCAGGGCGGCAGCACGAGGAGAGGAGGAAGGAAGAGATGAAGGAGACGGCGGCTCCTCGTCAGCGGAAGAAGAAGAAAGTAAGAGAAAGCAAAGAAAACGAAGGGAGGAAGCACCGCCGGCTCGGGAGAGAAGAAGAAAAGAAAAGTGAGGGGAAGTGAGGAGAGAGAGGGAAAAGAAAGAATTTATATCCAAGGTAAAACCTAGGGTTCGGCCAGGCATAAAACGGCGTCGTTTTGGCTAGCAAAACGGCGTCGTTTTGCCTTTCCCAGCTCCTCAGGTCAATGCACTTCTCTAGCTAGTCAAAACGCAAGCTCCCTATGAGTTTTATGCCTTGACACACCCAAAACTACGTAGTATTGATCAATACTACTTCAACACTTGTGTTCCATACCTAAACGCAAATTTTATTCTTAAGGGAATGTCTACTTTGTTTTATTTTCAAGTTTAATCCAATTTAATATTTCCAAAGAAAAGAAGAAGAAATTAATAGCAATCTTCTTGACCAAAAATCCCGGAAATTCTTCAAGGGTAAAGTTGGAATTTAAATTCCAAAAATTTAAAAATTCCATAAAAATTAATTAACGAAAAATCGGGGCGTTACAGACAGGGCGCGCTTCCGGTGCAGGCGACATGGAGAAGAAAACGAGGCGAGGAACCGAGATGTGGAGAAAAAGAAATAAAAGAAAAGAAAAGAAATTTAAAGGAGGAAGAGAATCAAGAAGTAGCCTTAAACCCACGATCTGTAGGCGAGGAGTCTGGAAGCAAAAACGTGGGGAGAGGGCGGCGGTTAACAGGAGAGGAAGAGAAATAGAAAAAATAGAAAAAGAAAGAGAAAGAGAAGGGAGATAGGGTTGCCGGCCTAGACCCAAAACGACGTCGTTTTGGTCTAAGGCGCTGTCAACTCCTCCCCTGGTCAACACGAGAATAGGCTTTAGTTTTTTTTTTTTCCTTTTTCCTTAACCCAAAACTACGTAGTTCTAAATAAACTACAAGAACTCCGTGTTCCGCCTCGGGACTCCAATTAATTCCGAAGAAACCGACTAAGGATTAATTGCAAAAGTAATAAAACATTCCAAGGAAAATAAATTAATAATAATAATAATCTTCTTGACCAAAAATCCTGGAAATTCCTCGAGGGTAAAATTGGAAATAAAATTTCAAAAATTGCCCGAAAATCCCTAAAAATTAAATACCGAAAATCCGGGGTGTTACAAGAAAATTGTATGAAAATAAAGATAAAAAATTGAGTTATTGTAATATTAGACTACAGGATAGCAAAATATAATGATAAATGATTTATAAAAATTGTTTCACATCTGAAGGGAACAAAAAAACAAGCTACAATGTTTAACGAAGGAGTGGCGAGATTCAGAGATATGTTTTAGAAAGACAAAATTTACTTCATCATGAATGGAGTGGAAAAAAGGCTAAATCTAAAATATGCATTAATCAACCAAAATGTGGAAATAATATCGTCAAACTCAACAATCGTAAAAGAGGCTCCAACTTCGATTCAACTGATGTGCTAAAATACAACTTCGTCGAGTTTGGTAATTAAACAATCTAACTATTCATAATGTCTTCGAATAGACTTATTAGGGATTATGATCTAGCAGAGCAGGAGGGTAAAAAATTATATGAAAATGAAGATAAAAATTAAGTCATTGCAATATCAGACATCAGAATAACAGAATATAATGGTAAACGATCTATGAAAATTATTTTCAAGCATTACATATATATAGTAACTGACAAATTTATGTTTAACTCTCAGGTATGTTCCAACTATCAACAACATATTTCAACAAAAAAAAAAGAAAAAAACTATCAAAAATATATAGCACAACAATCATGATAAATTCAAAAATATAAAAAACCATCCACATTCAAGAGTGGTAAGTGTATTATCAGCTTCAGTTAAAAGCGACAACGGAAAAAAATATATAATAAAATTTTTTAAACAAGTTTAAGAAACAACAAAAAAAGATATTTAAATTACACAACAACAAAAAACAAAAAGGATGAGAGATATTGCAAAATTTACAAGATGGGTTATAAAAAAAATGAGTACTGCAACACCAGCAAAGGTAAGTATATAAGTTTAATATTACCTTCACAACAATATTAGTTTCGAATTAACTAAAATATTGGATGTGTGTAGGTCTTATGGTGTTCATTCCAAGCTAAATTATGAAGGTAATAAATAAAGAAAAACCATGGTATCATGCATGCAAAAGGTATGGAAATAAAGTAGATGTTTCAGACAGAAAAGCACGATGTGAAGGAGAAAAATGTAATGGATATGATAGATACAAACTAAGGTATGAGCATTAAGTTAAACAATGAATTATTTTCACTAAATATTTTTGATTTTATTTTTATTTAACATATCCAATTCATATCTTATAGGTACATGCTAAGACTCGAAGTGTCTAACGGAAAAAAATAATGCATTGGAAACTATATTCGTCGAGGCAAAAATGATAATTGGATGCAAAGTGACTAATTATATTAGAGGTTAGGAGATGAGGTAAATAATGAATGATAAGTAAAAACTGATCTATTTTGGAATAAGTATTGGCAAATCTAGGTTTTTATTTTGTAGGCAAAGCAACAAAAAGAAAAGTTGATCGATTATCAAGACGAAGAATATATTTTCTTAGTAAGATGAACAAAGCAAACGAGTGGAATAGGAAAAAAGGACGGTGTATTGCAGAGGAAGTGCGAAAGACAACTACTGAAGAAAAAAATAAAAGAGAAAAACTTTGGATCTGTATTGAAGACGAAGACAGTTAAATGCAACCAATTCTAAGAAAATTAAACTAGAAAGAAAATTAAAAATGTTCCATTACATACATTTTACTTTCCAATCTTGATGTTAACTCGATATTTGCAAATGTCAAAATTTTTCATATAAACCGTGTTCAAACTTAATATTATAATTTAATAATAATACAAAAAATATAATTAGTAGAGGTAATTATTTAATTGATGCTAAAGAGGTAATTATTATATTTATATTTTTTAGTTCATCTATGAAATTATAAATTATGGTGGAAGTATTTCACCTAATTTAAAAAAATATAAACAAAATCTTTAAATTATCAAACAATTATTAAAAAAACAAAATTATACCACGTGCATCGCACGAAAATTCACTTTATTCTACAAATGGAATTTCAAAAAATTTTTGTGGTCACAACTGTTAGTGAAATAATGCTTAGAAAAAAAAATATACAAAAAGCAAATTAGTAATGTAATTTTTTTTTTTTTAGGAACTGATAGGTTGTCAATCAATAATGTTTAAGCCTTAAGAGACAATACACGCGATGGAAGGAGGAATTCCTTCATCCCAGCAACAGAAACCATCAGATAACGCCAACTTAGTATGCTCATATGCACATTGAATTGAAAGGGAATGCTGTAAGCAAATATCACGACAAAATGGAGATATACTCTTGTCAACCCGCTAAACTAACACCTTGTACAGGCCTATGCCCGCTTACCAATTCGAGCAACAGCACTCTAAAAAGCTGCAACAAACAAAGATCGCTCTACGAATTACCACCACACCACAAAAGATGAAAAACCATCCATCAACTGATACTAGAGAAGAAGCCTACAATTGCCTTTGAAGGAGATGTGAATCTATGGCTTGTCTCTCGAGGACGAGCTTGGCACCTCCTTTCACTAACCCCTCCCCTTTCCCCACATCAATCTCTCGTTAATCTTCTTAGATCTACTCCTTTGCCCAATCTTTCCTTCCAAACTGCTTCCTTTTGGTTTGATTCCTCCTCTGATTCCAGTGCCTCTGTTCCCTATATGGAATTTCTTTTCAGCTTATCATCATCTAAAACCATCAATCATGAGCTCTTCTGCAAATGAGGTGGAATCCAAGGATGTTGGTCAGTCTGAGTTCACTGAGCCGGCTATCTATCTAGAGAGTGATGATGATGACTCTGTCTCTAGTACTAGACATGTCCTAGTCGGAAAGATGGTTGCTGACCACCAGCGCTTCAGTGTGAAGGTAGTGGGAGAAACGATGGCGCGGGCATGGAATTTGTCCAATCTGCAGATAGAGGAGGTAAAAGAAAACGTCTTTTCCTTTATCTTTGATTCTGAGGCTGACAAAGCGAGGGTGCTGTCTTGTTCTCCGTAGAATGTTGCTGGCTCTCATATTTGCCTTGCGGAGTGGCCACCTCATGTGACGTTGAGTTCTATCCGTTTTGATTCTTTGAGCTTCTGGATTCAAGTCTCTGGACTCCCCCCAAATCATATGAAATTTAGTAAGGCTGGTATAATTGGATGTCTTTTCGCTGCGGTTTTGGATGTTGAGCTGCCCAAAGATAACTCACCTCTATGGGGCGATTCTTTCCGCATGAAAGTCCTAGTCTCTATTGATGATCCGTTACCGGCGAGCTTCATCACTCAGGGCCCGGATAACTCCATGGCCAGAGTCGTGTTTCGCTACGAAGATCTCTATGACTTCTGCTACTATTGCGGCAAACTTGGGCATGTGGAGAAGGACTGTGTTGTTTGTTTTGAAGATAAGAAGGTCGGCAGACAAGGTCGGCACCCTGCGAATTATGGGCCTCACCATAGGGCATCAAAATCGGTGTCCCGACGCCCCTGGTTCTTTCAAAGGAGTTCGGCTGCGGTTAAACCTTCCCCGAAAACCACCTCAGAGGCGGCGCATGACGAACCCGGTTTGAAGAGCGCGTCTGCTTTGCAGGGGGTCAAACCGGATGGGGGTGCATGTGCTTTCACATTTGGTACTCCGTCCTCCTCCTCAAAAGTTGTCCTTCTTACATGTGGGCGCATGGACAGCGTGCAGATACCGGCTGACGCTTTTGGGGATATCGACAAGAATGCTTTAGCAGGTCTGACCAAAGCTGTGCTGACAGGTGATGACCACCAAAAGACTTTGTCAGTGCAGAATGCTCTGGAGGCTATGTTCAAGGCGGGCTTGTCAGCCAACCCTATTTTCTCTGCCCTAGTGCAACCACCAGATGCAGGCCCTAAGACGACTCTCAAGCCCAATGTGTCCAAGCCCACTACTAGGAAGCGGAAAGTCCAATATGCGGGTAACTCTGCAAAAAAGGCTAAAGGAGGTTGTGAGCCCCTTCACGGCGTCATAAAATGTAAGGGTATTGAGACTGGTGAGGCTGAAAATGAGGGAGATTTAGAGAAAGAACCTAATCCCTCAAATATCAACCCTTTCTCCCTAGGCGAATCAAGTTCTCCCAATTCTGAGTCCATGGCGGTGGTGGCTGGCCGACAGCCACAAGGTCAGAAATGAGTACAATTGTGTGGAACTGTTGCGGTTTGGAGCAACCCGCGACAGTACGAGCCTTGTGTAGGCTCAAAAAGGCTATTGTGACTGTTGTTTTTTTGTTCTGTTGGTTCTTTATTTTTGTATGTCTTTATTTTTGGTATGAATAATTATTCCCAAGCAAATTTGGTCTTCAGGCTCGGCTTGCTTTGGGAATTTGGGAAGCATCAATATGATGTTCTCCATGGATATGAAAACGTCCTCAATACTCCATTCAAGACTATGTATCGAGCGCAACGGTTGCCATCTCAACTGCTTTTGCAGCGTCAACCAGGTCACACGGCCTACAGCTCGAGATTTCTACCATGGATTGCAGCATGGATTGTTGTATTGTGTATTTTGATCTTTGTTATTTGTAACCTTTTCATTTATTTTGTAATCGTGGCTCTTAATTAATGAAATATTTTCCTGCTGTTCAAAAAAAAGTATGCTCATATGCTACCTTGTTGGACAATCTGGGAACATGCAAACAAGACCAAATAGGAAACAAATCTAAAATAGTCCATATATCAAGCATGAAAATATGACCACGCCAGTTTGGAAAGGCTCGTTGCGAGATAGCAATAACCAAGCGTAGGCAATCAGATTCCCAGCAAACCTGCATCCAACCAAGAAAATGGGCATGTTTAAGGCCATAAAGTCCAGCTAGTAGTTCAGCCTCTAGAGGTGTGAAAGAGCGCCTGAAGATGTCGTGGTAACGAAACAAAATTCGTCCTTGGGAGTCCCTAGCAATGGCTCCTATACCTACAGCTTGTGAGTGACAAGTAACTTCAGTATTAAGTTTGATGAAACTTGTAGCGGTGCCCGCTAACCTCGCATAGATGAAGCCAGTATAGATGAAGATGAAGAGGGTACTGTTCGCAAAATTGAACAGCGAGCGGCCCTCTACTATCGGATCTGAGCGCTGAAGGACCGAATAGAAGGTGTCGCACATCCTTAGACCGAGTTTTGATTCTGGAACAGGAGTTTCAGCGAGAACATGATATGTCCCACTGGGCTTGCCAAAAACTGTTAGCACAACGAACATCAATCGACCCTCGACTCACCGATCTGACTGCTGAAGGGCCGAACCGACTCACCGGATCCTATTGCTGAAGGGCCCAACGGATGGTGTCGCACGTCCTCAAACCAAGTTTTAGCATTTTGGTTTTCTGGGAAAACCAAGCTAGGCTAAGTTACGCTAAAAAAGACATGATAAATCTACACTAAGTAGAAAGAAAACTAAGATAAAAAGTAGATACTTTTGATTTGGCATCGGCCCCGATACAAGAACTGTTGAGGACTTTATATAGACTCTCACAATAGCCAAAAGATAAACATAAGAATTCAAATTCCCCACAGATAGACCCACTTGAATTCAAAATTCAAGACCTACAAGATAAATTAGTTTCCGGATACGAATCCTCCGAGAAAAGACCAGATCATTCTTCAAATTTAAACTCTGGAGATCTTCAACCGTTGAATCTAATCCTAGATATTGGGAAGACTCTTAACTGCTCGTCAGCTACAACTTACTCTGTCAATGAAAAAAAAAACAACCCACCGATCTCAAACCTGATCAATGACATCTAGCTCACAAATCACGTTTTGGACGCCCAATGATCAATATCCAATCTTTATGCAATCTCAGTCCCAGATTCACAAAAGCCCAATAGTCATACAACCTGAAGCCCACAATTTTGGGCCTGGTACAAACAGTTTTTCCCTTCAGCCCTTTAATTGAAGGCCACTGTAAATTGAAGGGGTGTTTACCGAATCTTACAGCGAAAATCGTGCCAAGCAAAACATGACTACTATGAGCTTGCCATAGAAAGTACTGACAAGAACTGGATCCTTGGTCCTTGCTAGCCAAATCTTGTTCCCAGCCATCAACGACAATCATCAACCACAAGGTGCCATAGAATGCGAGGCGACCATTGTCCTCCCAATGGTCACTCGCAACTAGACTATTAGGGGCGACCATTGATCTCCAACGGTCATAGGCAGATCAATTCCATCGGTCAGAGAAAATTGCAAAGTTGGATCGCTAGGAACCATTTTCAAGCTCCAACGACCATAAATAATGCAGAGCCAGATCATTAGGGACGGCTTTCAAACTTCAACAACCAAAGGTAATGCTAGGTCAGATCATTGGCCAATAAAAACCCCCTTGGGCAATTTATTCAATTATATCACCAAGGCCACAAAGACATGACGGCTATCGAGAAAGTAAATAATTTTTTACCATCAAGAAATATATGGCCTAAATAGATACCAAGATCACCAGAGAACAACTCTACTCCAAGCCACCAAATTCATCGACAATAATAGAATAAAAAGCTTTTGACCATTAGGTGGATGAGAGGGCATTCGGCTTTTACCTTGTAATTTCAGCTTGTATTCGCATGTAGAAGGTCTTCTGGCAACTGGAAAAGATAGAGAACGGTCCTCATCATTTGTTGACTCAACCTTACTTCTAGAAATTTGGTTGCCAAGTTTAGCTTCCAAGCATGGAGCATTTGCCACACGCTCCTGTTCTTTAAGCTCTACGGAGTTGATCTTTAGCTTCGCATTGAAGAAGATAGGCAACACAAAGGTCGTATTGACCAAAGCCTTCTCCGGGAGAGTGCCGAACTGTATTGCTTGTAGCGTCTCCTCATTAGCCCCCCTCATCAGAAGAGAGGCATCTCCGTCTATAGGCCTACTTTTAGGGACCCATACTTTGGTTAGAGACCTTGCCTACTGTGACTTAATTTTTCTTTTGACAGGACGCTCACCCTTTGCCTCCGCCTGCGGCTTGGGTAACGAACAACCTGAGGTCTGGACTATTGGTCCCACAGATTGTCCTGACAACTTCTTCCTGGCCGATCTTTGAGACTGAGTATCTAGTCTCTCTACTATCAGCCTTCTGGAACATCAACTTCACTCTGGATTGACCTAGACTCGGCTAATGATTTCCCAATTGTCTTTGGTAGTACCTGGCGAACAACACCTAGCTTTTGCCTCAGACGCAACATGTGCCTCTATTGGGTCCTTGTAAGCCCAATTTTCTCAAATCGAGCCTCCAAATCCTTCAGATGCGCGTGCGGGGGAATTGGTGTTTGTAACACCCCGATTTTTCACAAGTTAATTTATTGGAATTCTGAATTTTTTTTTTCAATTTTACCGCCGACATCTTTCCGAGTTTTTGGGCAAGAAAATTATTTCATTTGCTTGGAATTATCTCCATGAAGATGGTTCTAATCGTTGTTAGGAGTTCATTCGGTGTTAATCGGGTTTTGGAGTTGGAAATTAGGTTTTTATGTAGTTTTAGTAAAACTGCGTCATTTTGAGGAGATGATACAAAAAAAATAAAAAGGGACCGCAGTTGACTGATGCAAGTGGACCGCGCCTCAGTCCGAAACGGCATCGTTTTGGGACTAAGCCGGCCAACCCTAAAAATTCTTTTTTTTTCTTTTTTTTCTCTTTTCTTTTCTTCCTTCTCTTCTTCTCACCCGACGGCGCCTCACTCTACGTCCTTTTCTCTCTTTTTTTTCTTCTTCCTCTCTCCCTCCGACACCCACAGCCGCCATCTTCACCACCATCTTTTCAATTCTTCTTTTTCACCGCCACCACCATTCCTCCTTCGTATTGCCGTGTTGAGTTTTGGGTTGCTGCAATGAAGCCAAGGAGGATTTGAACGGGGCAAGGCTTGGAAGTGACGAGGGGTTCTTGTCGCCGTCACTGGTAAGCCACCGTTTCACTCTTTCTTCCTCCATCTCTTTTCTTGTTTCGGAGTTATGGTGTTGATTGGTGTCTTGTGTGTGTGTTTTGTGTTGTTGTTGGCGATGTCGGGTTGTGTCGTGGATGCGACGGTGGGGGTTTGGCTGTTTTGTTGTGTAGAGTCGTTGTGCAGTTATCATATTGTGTTGGTTCCTGCAGAGAAGGTGCGTGCAGACTTGGATTCGGCGCTGTCTTGAGGCTTTTTTGCGACACCGGGGGTCTATAAGGGCAGGAAGTGTACATCGGTACCGGGATGAGCATGGACAAGGAGCGGCTTCTGGCAGGCTTCTAGACGGAGGGGCACACGAATGAGCGAAATCCACACCGGAATAGGCGAGATCCGGAGACTGTGTAGGGATAGGTCTGCACAGTTAGGGTGATTTTATAGTTATACGGGTATCGGGCTGTATAATTAAGAATAGCTCAAATGAAGCGATTTCGAGGTTGTACAAGTATGGGAGTGTACAATTGAGAATAGCTTAAATGGTTTGATAGGTACTATTTATGTCCACAAGGTGCACCTAGCTTTTCGGTGGTCATTCCAGAAGAACTCCAAAGTTAAACGTGCTTGACTTGGAGCAATTCTGGGATGGGTGACCTCCTGGTAAGTTTTTCCTAAAAACGTGCGAGTGAGGACAAAGTATGTTTTTTGGTACCGGTAAGTTCTTGTCGGTGTGCTCGTTCTCCAGATTCAATGGAATTTCTTGTGTTGGTTCTTACTGTTGGGTGTTTGGTGGCTGATTTTTGGATTTTGGACAAACTGTAGTAGGCATTCTTTGGCCAATTGTGCTTGTACCGGTGTGCTCAGGTACTGTTCCGGAGTGGCTGACCGGAATCTGGCGAGCGGGTTCTTCACTCCGGCAGGGCATAATATTCTTCGGCATTTAACGGTATTTTCGATGATGATATCTATTAATTCCTTCACAAATGGCATGTAGTATTAAAAAAATATATTAACGATGTAACAGGAATAGCCGGGTTTAGTGGAACCTTGTGCGGGGAGTGAGAGGCATGTGGCTGGGATAGTCCCGATGTGCATAGTACCTCTAGGACGGTTGAACTTGGGCTCGGGTTTAACCTTAGAGCGAAAATTAGGGAAGTTGGGCCCAAGCCCAATTATGTTATGTTTTAACTTACATGATTTAAGTGGTTTTGGTCAGAATGGGCTTTAAGCCCAAGGGAATTCTAAGGCTTAGAAGTGGGCTTTAGGCCAAGTGTGAAGGCCCTCCCCCCGAGGGACCCACCAAATCCAGGTACTGTTACATCACTCCCTCCGCCCGATTAAATCCTTTACCATGCTGCAGCACTAGGGATTCGAACTCGGGACGTGATGCTTTTTATCCCCCTCAAGGAGAGCACCTTCACCAATTGCAGATGAATTGGTGAAGGTGCTCTCCTTGAGGGGGATAAAAAGCATCACGTCCCGGGTTCGAATCCCTAGTGCTGCAGCATGGTAAAGGATTTAATCGGGCGGAGGGAGTGATGTAACAATACCTGGATTTGGTGGGTCCCTCGGGGGGAGGGCCTTCACAGAAAAGGCGCCTTTTTTGTGAAGGCCCTCCCCCCGAGGGACCCACCAAATCCAGGTATTGTTACATCACTCCCTCCGCCCGATTAAATCCTTTACCATGCTGCAGCACTAGGGATTCGAACTCGGGACGTGATGCTTTTTATCCCCCTCAAGGAGAGCACCTTCACCAACCCATCTGCAGATGAATTGGTGAAGGTGCTCTCCTTGAGGGGGATAAAAAGCATCACGTCCCGAGTTCGAATCCCTAGTGCTAGAGTCACTCGGTTACCCGTAACTTGGCCAAAGGCCCAACTACTGGTGTGGAGCTGCAGAGGAGTCGTTAGGCATTCCCAGGAGTTCTCGCGTACCCTGAGGGACCTGAAAAACCAATACAAGCCCAACATGGTTCTTCTCACGGAGACCCAGTGGCAACCTGAAGACGTTCACGGTCTCATCCCACTCCGGTTCCCTCAAGCAAACTGGTTCGAGCTTCCTGGCCAGAACAACACAGGCGACATGTGGTTCTCGTGGAGCGACAGCATCACGGTCAACATCAACAATGACCCCAACAGCTTCAGGGTCAATGTCGTTCCGAGAAGATGAATGTATTTTTATTTTATATAAAATATCAATGTAACATTTATGCTTGTAATGATAATATTAATAATATTAATAATATTTATGTTTCCGCTTATTTATGGCATCATTACCTCTTATGTGTATGCTCTGCGACAGCTGGCGTCCCTTGACTGGATCTATAATACACTAACTAAATGATATAAAATAATAAATAAATGGAGCGAACTATGCAAACAAGAACAACAAACACACAAGGACTGCCCAACAAGACCAAACGCCCGCTCCGCTACCAAAATGAAACGCCCCGACCCGTATGTACCGTACACAGTAAACACGTGCCGGAACTGTGACGACCCAACCAAAACAAGCCCAGCATACAGTGTATACAACAGTAACTCGGGCTCAACAGCCCAAAATAGACAATGACAACATCATATCCGGCCCAATGGCCCAACAATAGTAAAAATAATGCACAGCGGAAGACTTAATAACTCACAAGACACTGTATGCGACACTGATGCAAACTATGGATCCGAGCCCTGTCCAAGGGATAATGCCGCAGCCTGTCTGGAATGCACCAAACATGTACCACAAATAACTCATCCTACGGGATGAAAGCCCGCAGGTGAGGGGTGAGTCCGAAGTGCTCACCGATGAAGGATAGACAATCAATATGCAACTCTATAATCACTCAAGGTCAAAAACAGGTAAAACCATCAAATACTTACCAAACTAAAAACTCGACCCAAAACTGGTCCAAGACCAAAAAGACTCAAATAAAAATCCAATTTCCAATTTTATCTTTCCCGGGCCCCGTCACGGATAAGCTAGGGGTCAGACCTGGTTATCAACATATCTCGGGTGCCAGACCAAATCCAAGAGAACCTAGGGATCGACATCCCAAAAATACGAACCCAGGGATAGACATCCCAAATACAATCACGGGATAGACATCCCAAGCATAGACATACTTATCACAAGTAACCCAGGTCACGGCCACCACAAAACAGTCTTAAACCATCGAGTCGTACTTCTACTTACCACGTGACAATTATATTTTCATCATCAAAATCAAATCACAGGGATCAACATCCCTAACCAAAATACCGGGATAGACATCCCTACCCAAAATCAAAGATCGACATCCTTATCACAATTTATTATCTCATCCATTTTATTTAATGCCAAAAAGACTCAAGGATAAACGTCCAAAAACCAATCACAATACTGGGATAAACATCCCGACAACAATCAAGACAATGGGATAAACATCCCGAACCAACCCACAGCAAATGCAACATCCAACAAAGCAATAATCATCAAACATAATAACCGAGTAATACATGCACATATTGAAGGAAATCCATCTTCACCTTGGCCGATTACTCAACTCCGGAGACAATGACCGGTCCCAAGCCGGCTCCTCGGGAAACTGCCCGAATATCCGAACCTATACAACAAAACAATATATGTTCACATAAGATGCACATAAGAGTATGCCATGATGCCAATACTGCGAAATAACCCATCCCGATTCATATCCTTTATTATCATCTTTTACTGAAAATATTATACCGTACGTATATCCAAATATAATTTCGGTACCATACATTAATTATACTTTTCCCAAAATATAATTACCATAATAAATACTTAACAAATTTTATATATATCAGAAAATACTTTTATACAATAAATTATGTCATATTCTTTATTTCCCTAGCAACATAAGTTAAATATGAATATTGATATATATATATATATATATATATATATCTAGAAAATTATTATTTACCAAATATATATATTAAGGTAAGCATATACTATATGTATTCTTTTTCCAGAAATTATAACCATATAAACATATTTTCTGAAAATAAATATAGGTATGCATATTTATTTTCTAAAGATAATACATCCCCAAACAACTATATTATCAATATAATAATCTATTTCCAGGAATATTACTTAGGTATACCATATATCTATTTTTTAGAAAATATATATCTTTTTATTTTTTATTTAATTTATACAATTTATAACCATATTTATTTCCCAAAATATAAACCTTATTACTATTTTCCTTCCATTTAATTTTTTTTCCAGGTTTTATTTCTTCTTTTTTTTTTTTAAATTTCGGACTGGGCCAAATAGTACCAGCCCAAAACCCAACTCAATTCAGCCAAGGCTACAACCCACTAGAACCCAGGCCCATTAACAACCCAGTCCTAAGCCTGACCCGTATTCAAAGGCGCGACCCGGTCCGTGACCCGAATATGGGCGGGTCTGCCTACTTCGCAAACGGGTCACACCCACAACATTCGGGTTGCTCACCTCCGCGTGTTACAGGGTGGCGGCGGCCGGTCGCTTGTATGACGACATGGCGACGGAGGCGTGGGTGAAGGAGAGGCGCACGACGGCTGACGAAGAGGGATTTGCAGGTGGGGAAGAAAACGATGCGGCTGCGGGTTTCCTTTCCGGCAGCGAGGGAGGGCGGCGTCAACCTGCTACAGCTCGGGGATGAGGGTGTGGTTGCAGTGACGAGCAGAGGAAAGGAAGGAGGAAAAGAGGTGGTGGTGGTGGCTTGCGTGCGTGGAGGCGTCGGCAGGGGTGTGGTTCACGGCGGCGGTGGTGTTGTGTGTGGTTTGTTGTATTTTCTTTTTTTTTTCTTCCTTTGCAGGTTTTGTGAGTTTGCAGGTGAAAATTTTCCAGTGGAAAGCAAATTGTTGGTGTTGCAGGCAGAGAAAATGCAGTCACGGGAAAAAAGAAAGGAAATCACAGGCTACACAAGGCGTCACGGGCAGCACAGGTAAGAGGCGGCTCCACTATACAGGGCCGTGTCCAAATCGGACCAGAAAATAACTGATACACCCACTAAGTTATTTTCCGGTGTGATTTTTCCAAAGATTCCGAGACCCGAAAAATACCAACTTAGGCCCAAAAAATCCACGGAAAAATCTCGAGCGCGGGAAAACTCTTGGTTTCGAAAAACGACGCCCGATTTACCTTGAATTAATTACCCAAGATTAATTCATTTGGTAAATCACTGTAAAAAGACTTTTCCAGTCCGGGGTAAAAATCCAAATTTTTACCCGGGCTGTTACATAAAATTTGGCTTGAATTATTTAGTTTTCTCAGTTTAAACCCTATATTAATGTATGCAACTTGTGATTGTGTGTATCTCTACTGGTGTAGATTATTAGTATGCTCAGCAGACTCTTAAGGTATCTTATATACTAACCTGGGTGTAGGATTAAGACAAGTTAAGAAAACACCTCTTATGTATGGGCCCTACTGTTTCTTACATCTCCCACTTATATATAATGCAAGTGCTCTAATGAGAAGCAAATTCTCAAAGAGATCGCTAATGGAAGTAGGTCGTTTGACCAGCATACCATAATGCTATATATCTGTAATACAAACCTTTAAATATATCATAAAGTAGGCACATTAACAATCTATCAAAGATCTCCATTATCAAGATATATTTGAAATAAGTCCAACACACGCCAAACATTCCCAAAAAATTCCAAGCCCACCTTAAATTCGTACGACAAGATTGGAAACCTAACAATGCGTCAATCCTAAAAAATAAAAATAACAAAAATCCCTATTCTTGGCACCACCGATTGAGGATTAGGGTTCAGGTGGAACCAGGGGTCTTCTGTCACGGGCCAAGAGTGTGGCGCAGCGGATGCACACTCTCACCGTGCGGCACAAGCAAGATCGTCCCTTAACTTGTAAGCCTACCACACACAAACACAACGAAGAGAGAACAAAGAGAATAATAAAGCAAGAGAAATAATTGGGAGAAGACTCGGTACTATTATTAATAAACCATCAACAATAATACACGCCCAACAACCCCCCCTCACGCGTCCTATTTATATAGGTGCCGCAAGGCTCTCTCCTAGTTTGACAGTGCTAAGTAATCCTAGTCCA
>JAKUCV010007847.1:14316-34092 GCA_028386065.3 Turnera subulata | reverse complement strand
GGCTCTCTCCTAGTTTGACAGTGCTAAGTAATCCTAGTCCAACACAAACTCGGTTTACTTAACCCCCACACAAACCCAATCCTAATACAACAAGGTTAGCTACTCCTAGTCACAATAGGATTCCTACCAACAACCAAAGTAGTGTCCCAACCCAACTCGAACTCCTATGCACACTAGGATTCCGGACTCCTATGCGCACTAGGATTCCGGGGTCGTGACACTTCGAGCCTGCTGCGCACGATTAGCCAACCTTAGGGCGGCAAAAGGATCAGGCGTCCCCCATGCTACAGTTCCATGCGATCCAAACCCGGTGCCGCATTAGGTTAGGGGGCTGGGCGATAATTGTCACGGGGTCATTACCCTCTCCCCAAAAGGTCAACCTAGTGGGGTGTACAGCTCCCCTGTATATATGGCCCAAGACCTTCCCCTTCCTTTCTGATGTGGGATTTCGTCACATTCTCCCCCACCGAATCCGACGATGCCCTCGTCGTCGACCGGGCACCCTGCCTACCCCATCCCCACGGAGCGCTTGGCGTGACTTCGGAGTTGGGTCGGGTCGGCTCCGCTACCACTTGTCACGGGGTCATTACCCTCTCCCCAAAAGATCAACCTAGTGGTGTATGCAACACCCCTGTATATATGGCCCAAGACCTTCCCCTTCCTTTCTGATGTGGGATTCCGTCACATAATAGCTCCTATGCATCCCAAAGCAAGCTGCCCTACACTAAGTAAAGAACGGAGCTCCTAGGCGGGCAACACCAAGTAATCCAAGCCAACCCACATTACTACTGACGACGGATAATCATATTTCTTAGAGGTACTTACCAAGATTTCTTTTTTAAAAAAGAACGGAGACTTTTTTCGATTTCTAATCTAGGATTTAAGGGTTAATTACATTTTAACTCCCTAAATTTTAGTTCAATTTTGACTCACTACCTGAATTTTTTTTCCTGAATTTTTTTTTGACAATTCACCGCCTGAATTCTATGATTTTTTCAATCAGACTATTCCATTTAGAAAAATCAAGTTTTCGTTTGGAGATAATGTCGGGTGGCTAATTCCACATTAAAAAGAATAAAAAATACACGTGGAAATTACACCAATAATGCTCGTTCCTCCCTAACCAAAAATAGCTACTATTTTTTCGTACAAACAGATTATATCAAAAACATTATTTTAAAAACATGAAGAATATTGAGTTTACATAGCTTTCGCCACCACAATTTCCACGAAGAATCAACATGTTAGGAAGGGATGACCATTATTGGTGTAAATTCCACACGATACAATTCCCTTTCATTATTTTAAAAACATGCTACCACTACGCCATATTTTACATCTGCAATTATAATTTCCTCTAAATCAAATCCTTTAATCCAGTGAAATCCAAACAAATCCAAAATCCACCGAAAAAGAAGCCAACACCAAGAGAAAAAAATAATAAAAGAAATAGAGGTTGAAGTTGTGCAAAAGCCACCAACATCGAACCTGCCCCTCACGTCGTCGATGGAGGCCTCCAATCACTCCAATTTGCGCAGGCTCTCCATAGTTGGGCCCATCGAATTGAGCTTGTTGAGTGTGGCCGAAGCACACATGCAACGACAACCACCTCTGTGGGATCGTCGCCTGCGGGAATCTCCAGATCTTGAAACTCGTGGCCAACCTCGACTTCTTTTACACTTCTTCCATTTCAGATGTTAAGACTCTCCATCCTGGCTCATGACTGCAATACAATTTGGGATGAGGTGGGCTGTCGGAGGGAGAGAGGGGAGATATGGGTTTGTGGCAGTAGGCTAGGGATGGGTTTGATTTTCCGCTTTTTTATTTTTTTATTGAGAGGATGTCGACCAGCATTGTTGCCGCCGTGTGCAGGGTCACTAAGGGCGGAAAGAAAGAAGTATGAGGGGAAGGGTTAGGGCCGAAGTAGGAGATGAGTGAAGAAGGCCGAAGAAGGAAGGAGGGAGAATTGATTCTGTAAATCTAAGAGAGAAAAAGAGAAAGAAGAACACGTGTCTTTTGGCAACATTCCGGTCAACAGTGGGGCAATCTGGGGTGAGACAAGGCAACATGACATCGACAAGTGTTAATTATATTTTGACCTTCTGAATTCAAGTTTAATTTCGATTCACCACGTGAACGTTTTTTTTTCATCAATTGACCTCCTGAACAATGTTTGGGATTCAATTGAATCCCTCCGTTAAAAATTTTAGGTTTTAGTTAGATTACTTAACAGAACGCTGACACGTGGCAACATCTTAATTATTAAAAATTTTATTTTCTTTTTTCCTATAAAAACTAAAACAAAAATATTAAATAAAAAAATCATTGAATAACCTACACCGCACCGACACTCACGTCCCCTCTCCCCTTCTCCTCTCCTCCCTGCATCACTCCCACCGTCGCAACAAGTGAACAATAAAAAGTTGGGGCCAGTAAATGGTGTTTAACCATCATTGTTAGCGAGTAAAGCGCCGGGAGTAGCCCTCAAATCGGGGACAAAACAAGCGAGGCCCAAGTGAGATCCACACTCGTAGGCATGGACACCAAAGTAACCCAAAACCTTAAGGCATTGGGTACATGTGTCACGGACCAAGAGTGTGGCGCAGCGGATGCACACTCTCACCGTGCGGCACAAGCAAGATCGTCCCTTAACTTGTAAGCCTACCACACGCAAACACAACGAAGAGAGAGAACCAAGAGAATAATAAAGCAAGAGAAATAATTGGGAGAAGACTCGGTACTTTTATTAATAAACCATCAACAATAATACACGCCCAACAACCCCCCCTCACGCGTCCTATTTATATAGGTGCCGCAAGGCTCTCTCCTAGTTTGACAGTGCTAAGTAATCCTAGTCCAACACAAACTCGATTTACTTAACCCCCACACAAACCCAATCCTAATACAACAAGGTTAGCTACTCCTAGTCACAATAGGATTCCTACCAACAACCAAAGTAGTGTCCCAACCCAACTCAAACTCCTATGCACACTAGGATTCCGGACTCCTATGCGCACTAGGATTCCGGGGTCGTGACATTCTCCACCACCTAATCTCGCAACGCCCTCGTTGCAACCCGATGATGCACCACAACTACTCGACCCTCGAATAGTCGCTTCCGATGTTCATGCTTCCACTTCGCTTTGTGAAAATCCTTCCACTCCTCGAAATGCCAAAGCCAACGAGCCATCGAACAAAACCCATGCTCATGATCAAACCATGACTCGTGCCCAGCCTTATTCGGTTCCCAATCACTTGCATGTCCACTTGAACTTTGGCAACAATCCCCGCAACCTCGAACAAGTGAAACCCGCTGCTCATCATGTAATCTCATGACTCCAAGCAACGTCCTTGTACTTGTATCCCGTCGCTCACCATGTAATCCTATGGCTTCAAGCAACGTCATTGAACCCGTCTCTACCCCGAGAACGTGTCCGTCCGCGTACCCGCGCACCCGATGTAAGAACCTACACCGTACCCCAAGCTTCATGCCAACTCTACTCGTTGTGCATTCCTCGTTGGAACCCTCTCCACCACCCGAACAATCACAGTCCCTTGTGAATGAAGAGCACCCGATCTCTGTCCCAAAATCGGCCCGTGAAAGAACTATACCTCGCTCCCTCAACGGTCCCTCAATCCTGGATAAGCCATGAATGTCCGTCTCATCATGCCATGCAAACCCGCACCTAGCACCAATGAACATCCCAACACCATGTCCGCCATCCATAGAATGAGTCGCATTCGCACCCGCCAACCGTCGTTTGTGTGTGTCCAGGATTTTTGTAAAATCCATCACAGCAACTCTCCAGTCCGGCGTCAATCCACAACAGCCTTCTTGTATGCCACAAAATTTCCACGCAACCCGTCCAAGCTTGCCAAGTGCAACTTCAAACGAAGCTCTCCACACTCGCAATCAAGTCTGACCTTGCAAAATCCCCTCCTAGATGCTCACAAAGTATCCACACTCCTTGCTGTCCAAAGTTCTCTCCAATTGCTCTCCCAAGAGTATCCGCAATTCGACCAAGAACTAAGCCAAGCAACCCGTGCACTTTGTTTCCAAGCAACAAGAAAGTTCCCTTGAGTCTAATCCTTCTCCTGAAGCCAAACCCCACCAAGTTTCTCCTTGGAACCTGCCTTGAATCCACACCGAAACAGTCGCTCCAAAATTGCCTTGCACCCTTGTACCGTCCCACGCAATTTCACGCCCAACCTGTGCCAATTGTGTGCAGCCCCGCCAATTCTGCGCACCAGCCCACGCCAAGCAGCCTACCAATCATCCAGCGTGTACCACCAGCATCCAACCGCACCAGAACACGCCTGATCAGCTCGCCAATAACGCGCCAGCGCTCACAGTAATCAGCTAGCACCCGACAAAACACCACGGTCTCGCAAACAATTTCAGCAACCAAGTGTGACCAAGCCACAGAAAAACACCAAGAAAACTCAAGTAAAAGCTTCGAATCCTTCTCTGCCCACCCTAGTCACCTTTGTTTGCTCCAAAGCTCCACAAACCTTGCTGTTCAAACACCAAGCCAATCTACACCTCTCCACAAGAAGCACCAATCGGCGAGCAAAGAACGCAACAACAAGATTGCACTTTGTCCAAGCACCAACAAAAGTCAAGCAGGAAAAACAAATAAAACCACTTGATTCTCCTTCCCCTCTTGAAGCAAAAGAACAAGGTACCTTTGTTTGAAGTCGCACTCCTCGTTCCTGCCCAAACCAGCCGCACTAAATCTGCCCAGTGTCGATGCGCAACCCGCAACACCAATCCCTGCCTCCTGTCACACCAAGTCTGCCCGTCTCACGCAAAAACCAGCAGCACCTGCACGCATCCAGCAAGCAAATCCCGCCTCCAGCCCGCACCAAGACAACCCACAGAAAAGATATCGACAAGGCAACACCACAGAAAAAGTTGACTAACAGCAACAAAAAGATTCAGCAACTCCAAAATAAAACCAAGCCTCAAAATTACCTTTAAGAGTGTGTGTGAATTTATATAAAAAGCTTTCCGTACCAACCAGCCTTGCTGCAGCCCAATCGCACAAAAAGGCACCAATTAGCGCGCCCCCGAACCAAAAAACGCACCCAGTCGAGCCAAAAGGCGCGCCCAGCAGAACCGAAAAGCGCACCCTATCGAGCAAAAAGGCGCGCCCAGCAGAACCAAAAAGTGCACCCAGACGAGCAAAAAGGCGCGCCCAGCAGAACCCACCAAATCGCACCAACAGCAAGTCAAGCTCCGCTACCACTTGTCACGGACCAAGAGTGTGGCGCAGCGGATGCACACTCTCACCGTGCGGCACAAGCAAGATCGTCCCTTAACTTGTAAGCCTACCACACGCAAACACAACGAAGAGAGAGAACCAAGAGAATAATAAAGCAAGAGAAATAATTGGGAGAAGACTCGGTACTTTTATTAATAAACCATCAACAATAATACACGCCCAACAACCCCCCCTCACGCGTCCTATTTATATAGGTGCCGCAAGGCTCTCTCCTAGTTTGACAGTGCTAAGTAATCCTAGTCCAACACAAACTCGATTTACTTAACCCCCACACAAACCCAATCCTAATACAAGAAGGTTAGCTACTCCTAGTCACAATAGGATTCCTACCAACAACCAAAGTGGTGTCCCAACCCAACTCAAACTCCTATGCACACTAGGATTCCGAACTCCTATGCGCACTAGGATTCCGGGGTCGTGACACATGGGTCCATTCCACTTATATTTTACTCACTTGGTCTCTTTCTATCCGATGTGGGATAATTACTCATACTTGAACACCCAATAATCTCCCCCTCAAGTGTGAGTTTCTTCCACATCGGGCTTAGGCATACTCCCCCTACGGAAGCATTTTCTACGACATCCTCAAGAGCCCGCTCCACAACACCAAGCCCGCGTTCAAAGGAGCATGCGCCTGCCCCTTACAACTCCACGCCTGGGCCTAAATCTGGAGTCTCGAGCTCGCTCCAAGTGGGGGCAGCAACCACGGGGCAAGCCATGTCACGTATCAATATCAATCACAGCCGAACCTTTGACTCCACTACCACTCTTGTTAGCGAATAAAGCACTGGGAGTAGCCCGCAAATCGGGGAGAAAACAAGCGAGGCCCAAGTGAGATCCACACTCGTGGGCTTGGACACCACAAAGTAACCCAAAACCTTAAGGCATTGGGTACATGGGTCCATTCTACTTATATTTTACTCACTTGGTATCTTTCTATCCGATGTAGGATATTTACTCATACTTGAACACCCAACAATTGGTGAATCTAACGTGAACCGAACACGTAACCATCTGATTTGGTGTTGGAAAGTAAAGTCGGATAACAGTATACGCAGCGAAAACAGATATCAAAATATCCAATAAAACTTCCCTATCAACTGAATATCTTAGAAGCAAGCAAATACCAACAAAATAAAATCAGCGAGCAGACAAATCAACAACCACAAGAGACACCAAATTTTTACATAGAAAACCCCTTCAAATAGAAGAGTAAAAACTACGGGACCCAAGGTCCATCAAATCAACTCCACTATATCAAAAGTATCTTACAAAACCTCCCTTCAAAAGGTACTAACAGCACCACCAAATAAGAGAGTATGAATAGCAACATTACAACAAAAAACAATAAGAGCTATAGTGAATTTCACCAAAAGCTATAGCAAAAGTCGACCTCCAAAAGTAGCAACTCCACAACTCCGAATTCGATCTCCACCGTTCAGTATGTAGATGAACGTGTCGGGAACCTCCTGACAAAATTCAGCTTGATCGAACGGTTAACGAAACGGGAATATGGCTTTGATGAAAACTGGGCAAAGTAGACAAAGTTGCCGCATAAACCTGAACTTTCTCTGATAACGAAAAATTTTCTTTTCAGTTGTATATACTAAAAACTCCTTATCTATAGTGTTTTCTGAAAACCTAATATTATTTTCAGACTTAGTATAATATATATACTGAAATATAGTGGGTTCTAAAGATGGGCCAATCCATATTGGGCTATTTTCCACATAGGAGGGAAACCCCAATTACCCAACAATTCTCCCCTTTCTCGACTAGGTGGAGGATATCGCCATCCCGGCGACTGAACAACAATCTTCAAACTTCTTCTTCGGCAGAGCTTTTGTCAACATATCAGCACCATTATCATCTGTATGTATCTTCTCAAGCTCAAGTAGCTTAGAATCCAAAACATCTCTAATCCAATGACATCTAACATCAATATGTTTAGACCTTCCATAAAAAGTAGAGTTCTTGCTAGATGAATGGCACTCTTGACTGTCATAATGCAGCGCATACCTCTGTTGTGCAAAACCAAGCTCTTGCACAAACCTCTTCATCCATAGCATCTTTTTAATTGCTTCAATGGATGCTATAAATTTTGCTTCAGTAGTAGACAAAGCAATACACTTCTGCAATCTAGATTGCCAAGCAACTACTCCCCTTGCAAAGGTAATCAAATAACCTGAAGTAGATTTTTTAGTGCCTAAATCTCCAGCCATATCAGAATCAGTGAAACCCATTAAAGTAGGCATCCCTGCTCCAAAACAAAGACTAAGATTAGAAGTACCACAAAGATACCGCATAATCCACTTCACAGCATTCCAATGCTCTCTCCTTAGATTAGAAAGAAATCTACTAACTATATCCACTGCATGAGCAATATCAGGTCTCGTGCAAACCATTCCATACATCAAACTGCCTACTGCTGATGAATAAGAAATCCGTGACATATTGTCCTTCTCTTGCTCACTAGAAGGACACTGCTTCTTACTCAACTTAAGATGTACAATAAGGGGTGTACCTACCACTTTTGCTTTATCCATTTTGAATCTTTGGACCACCTTTTCAATGTAGCTTTGTTGTGATAGCCATAACTTCCTTGCTGCTCTATCACGAATAATCCTTATCCCAAGAATCTGCTTTGCTGGTCCTAAGTCTTTCATGGCAAAAGACTTGCTTAACTCTTGTTTCAACTTGTCAATTCGAGAAGCATTGTTACCAACAATAAGCATATCATCAACATAGAGCAACAAAATAACAAAGTCATCATCAAAGAATATTTGCACAAAAACAAAATGATCAGAAGAGGTCTTCTTGAAACCTTGATCTTTCATAACAGAATCAAATTTTTTGTACCATTGCCTAGGAGCTTGCTTCAAGCCATATAAACTTTTCCTCAACCTGCAAACAAAATTCTCCTTACCTTTGACTTTGAATCCTTCTGGTTGCTCCATGTATAATTCTTCGTCTAAATCACCATGAAGAAAAGTTGTCTTTACATCCATCTGTTCAACCTCAAGATCAAGACATGTTGTCAATCCTAAAACATCTCTGATAGAGGACATCTTTACAACTAGAGAGAAAATTTCTTCAAAGTCTATACCTTTCTTCTGGCTAAAGCCCTTCACAACTAACCTGGCTTTGTATCGTAGAGTAGTAATGCCACTTTCGTGTTTTACTCTAAAAACCCACCGATTCTTCAAAGCTCTTTTATTTGTAGGTAACTTAACCAAATCAAAGGTATGATTCTCATGTAAGGATTTCATCTCATCCTTCATAGCTTCAAGCCATTCCTTCTTTTGTTCACTCTCCATGGCTTCTTTGAAACATCCAGGTTCTCCCCCATCAGTCACAAGCACATACTGACTTGGTGGATACCTTGAAGAAGGCTTTTTCACTCTACTAGATGTCCTGCGAGAAGTTTCTACAACTTCCTCAACTGTTGCATCTGTCTGTACTGGTTACTGCTCATCGTCAAACAAATGTGCACCATGCTGATCATCCATTGGATCCTCAAGCATATGTGCACCTTGCTGATCATCCGAAACTTGATCGTCAAATTGAAAGTTATCCTGGATATCACCATGTTGAAAATCATGTTCTGCTACATTAGGTGTCTCTGTCAAAGGAACTAGCTCAAGATCAACCAAACTCTCTTGGTTTTCAGAAACTAAATTTTCTGCTTTTCCAATATCTTCTATGGTCTGGTCTTCAAAGAATACCACATTGCGGCTTCTAACTGGCTTCTTTTCTACCGGATCATGCAACCGGTAGCCAAATTCATCCTGGCTATATCCGATGAAGATACACTGTCTAGTCTTGACATCCAGTTTCGACCTTTCATTCTTAGGAACATGCACAAAAGCTTTGCATCCAAAAACTTGCAAATGATCATAAGAAATATCCTTACCTAACCATATTTTGTCAGGTACATCACCATCCAATGCAACAGTAGGAGATAAATTGACAACATATGTCACTGTGTTGAGTGCTTCAGCCCAAAAGGATCTTGGCAATTTTGCCTCTGCAAGCAAACATCTAACTCTCTCAATCAATGTCCTGTTCATCCTTTCAGCTAGACCATTCAACTGAGGAGTCTTTGGAGGAATTTTTTGATGTCTAATACCTTGCGTCCTGCAATAACTATCAAATGGACCGCAGTACTCACCACTATTGTCAATACGAATGCATTTGATCTTCTTGTTTGTTTGTCTTTCAACCAAGGCCTGAAATTCTATGAATTTATCAAATACCTGATCTTCAGTCTTCAAAGTATAAACCTAGAGCTTCCTTGAATGGTCATCAATAAAAGTCACAAAATAAAGTGCGCCACCATGTGACTTGACCTTCAAAGGACCACACACATCAGAATGCGTCAACTCCAGCAAATCTGGCTTTCTAGATGGAGGATGACTTTTGAAAGAAATTCTATTCTGCTTCCCAGCCAAGCAATGAACACACTTGTTCAATCTCACTGCTTTTACTCCCGAAAGAAAATTCTTCTTGGCCAAACAATTCATCCCCTTTTCACTCATACGACTGAGTCTCTTATGCCATAACTCTGAAGTGCTATCACTTTCAACCAAGTTCACAGAACTATGAGTAATAGAACCTTGCATTAGGTATAAATTAGAAGACTTTTTACCTCTAGCCACAACTAAAGAATCTTTGGTGAGCTTCCACTGTCCATCACTAAAGAAATTGCATTAGCCATCATCATCAAGTCTTCCTGTGAAAATCAAATTCAAACAAACATCAGGTGCATGTTTGATATTGTTAAGAGCAAACCTTGTACCATTACTGGACTATAGATAAACTGTTCCAATGTCAACCACTCTTGTCTGATTGCCATTACCCATCTTCAATACACCTAAATCACCAGGTGTACAAGATGCAAAGAAGTCCTTCCTTCGAGTGACATGAAATGCAACACCATAGTCAACCACCCAGCTAGTCTCATTACATACAAAATTGATGATATTCTCATCAAGAGTGATGAGAAGATCAGTAGCTACAACAACAGAATTTCTATTCCCATTGTCTTTATCTTCCTTCCCTTTCTTCTTCATCTCCCTTTTCAGCTTGTAACAATATTTCTGGGTGTGTCCTACGCGACCACAAAAATAGCATTCAAAGGTCTTGTTCTTATTTCTTGATTTGCTTCTGTTTTTGCTTGAACCTCTATGACTACCTTTAAAATTTTCTTTGCCCCTCTCTTGAACAATAAGAATATCAAATTGTGATGATGAAGAAGAACCCTGAGATCTTCTTCTCGACTCTTTATTCAAAACACCACTTTTAACATACTCCATTGTCACAGCAGCATTAGGAGCAGAATTGGCTAAAGAAATACGAAGAGTCTCCCAAGAATCTGGCAAAGTGTTCAACAACCAAAGTCCTTGTATCTCTTCATCAAACTTAACTCCCATTGCAGTTAACTGATTAAGGATACCCTGAAAATCATTCACATGATCTAAAATAGAGCCACCTTCCTTGTATCTTAAATTCATAAACTGCTTCAACAAGAATAGCTTGTTGTTGCCTGTCTTTAAAGCATACAGTGTCTCCAACTTATCCCACAAACTTCTGGCATGTGTCTCATTAACAATGTGATTCAAAACATTGTCTTCTACCCATTGCAGAATATAGCTGCAAACTTGTTGGTACTCAAACTCCCAATCCTCGTCAGACATAGAATCATTGGAACCAAACACTGCAGATGCATCTTTTTCACAAACAAAAGAGCTCTCATCTTACCTTTCCACTTGTGGTAATTAGCTCCATTCAAACATATCATCTTGCTGACATTAGCCTCCATATTCAGTTCAGTTATATAGCTGACAACAAAAGCTCCGCTACCAGATGTTGGGAAGTAAAGTCGGATAACAGTATACGCAGTGGAAATAAATATCAAAATATCCAATAAAACTTCCCTATCAACTGAATATCTTAGAAGCAAGCAAATACCAGCAAAATAAAATCAGTGAGCAAACAAATCAACAACCACAAGAGACACCAAATTTTTATGTGGAAAGCCCCTTCAAATAGAAGAGTAAAAACCGCGGGACCCAAGGTCCATCAAATCAACTCCATTATATCAAAAGTATCTTACAAAACCTCCCTCCAAAAAGTACTAACAGCACCACCAAATAAGAGAGTATAGATAGAAGCACTACAACAAAGAACAAGAAGAGCTATAGAGAATTTCACCAAAAGTTGCAGCAAAAGTCGACCTCCAAAAGTAACAACTCCACAACTCCGAATTCGATCTTCACTGTTCATAATGTAGATGAATGTGTCGGGAATCTCCTGACAAAATTTCAGCTTGATCCAACGGTTAATGAAACGGGAATATGGTTTTAATGAAAACTTGGCAAAGTAGACAAAGTTGCCGCAGAAACCTAAACTTTCTCTGATAACGAAAATTCTTCTTTTCAATTGTATATACTAAAAACTCCTTATCTATAGTATTTTCTGAAAATCTATTATTATTTTCAGACTTAGTATAATAAATATACTAAGTATAGTGGATTTTAAAGATGGGCCAATCCATATTGAGCTATTTTCCACATAGGAGAGAAACCCAAGAAAACCCAACATAATTCCCTGCCAAACCTAATTATTTCATACCACCAAACAGAAGAAGAAAGGAAGAAAATCAGAAAGATGAAAGCTTTACTGGAAAGCAGGAGAATTAAAGAAGCCATGACCAGATACCATGACCCTAATTAAAGCAGCTACAAACACAAACTGTCCAGCTCACAATCCCAACTGACACACTTTTCCAAGACCCCTAAAAAATTCCTTCATCTCTCTTTCTCTCACTCTTAAAGAAACTTTCTTTTCCCCTCACAGAGTTAGAAACACAGAGAAGTCGGAGACAAGTTTGGGTGTTTTTCTTAGATTGATGATAAGGAAATTTCCAATCAACAAAACAATAACCCCACTTTTGCAGTGTGAAGTTATTAATAAAAAAGGTAAGGACATAGGGACTGGAATTTGCAGACAATGGTGGATTTGAGTTCGATTTATAGTTTAAGGATTTTGTTTTTACTCATATATAGGAACACCATCATCATGGAATGTTATTTATTCCCCAAATCTCGTTCTGGTATTTATTTTTGAAGAATAAAAGCATTGATGCTAATTTACTCTTTCTACTTTCTGAAATAAAAAGGGCCTATGTTATGAATATTGTTGAAGCACTATGATGAATGAAGAAGAAGTAGGGAAGATGAAGAAGCAGAGCTGAAGGGTGGAAGAGCAGTCAGTACTGCCTGGTTCGTTTCATTCATATATATATATATAAAATAGGTAGGTACAACAGTATTCATAGACAGTTTATACACATTTTATAATACTCCTCCTTGAATGCTATTGTACTTTGGGTAGAATACGCCTTTTGGGATAACTGCCTCATTAAAAACCTTACCAAGAAAAACCCAGTGGGATAAAAACTTGGTGAAGGGAAAAAGAGTACAGTGCGTATTCTACTCCCCCTCAAATTGGCCTCTCTTGATTCCTTGATGTCATCGCATGCCAATCATCCTTGTCAACTGTTGGTGACGTTTGGTGACATATGCTTTATCCGATTGCTTTTGATATATCCGTCCTTCAATTGGGCAATGTGGGCAACATTATCTTCATAATTTATTGTTGGAACATCATCCTTACTATCTTGCTTTTGTGGTCGTATTGATATAGCAGCAGCTGTATGTGTAAAGTTGTAGCATATGTCTGTCTGTGCTTTATGTTGATCAAATAAAGGACATGCATCTGCAAAGACCAACTATATTCTCTTCGGTTTTACAAGGTTAAAATAATACCACATCAACTATATCCCGAAGATAAGAGCACAGACATATCTTGCCAATAGATTTATGTCAAAGCTTCAGGCTTTATGTTACTAGCAATATAAATTGTACTTTGATAGGGTACTTCAGGACCAATCTAATTCTTTTCTGAGATTTTTCATCTCAAGTTCTTCTTAATTCTTCCTTGAAATATAGCACGGCATTTGGAAGCTTCTTCAGGAGTTCCAATAATATTTAGATCAGGATAATAGTATCTATATCATAATCAATAATAAGTGCAAAAATATAAAGCATATATGCAGGAATAACCAAAATACACATACTCAAATTTGGTTTAAACCATATAAAGATCAATTTTAGTTTAATTTTGTATATTCCCGAGAATTAGTTGCTTCAAGCAACTTGAATCCTTCAGAGATTCTCATGTATATGTCATGACTTATGGATCCGTAAAAATAGGCTGTAATAGCATCCATTAGATGCATTTCTAATTCTTTTTGATATGTTGCCAAACTTATCAAAAATAATTGCATCCACCACAAGGGAGTATATCTCTTCACAATTAATACCAGGTCGTTTGGGTAAAACCTTGTGCTACAAATCGTGTTTTGTGCGACAAGCCGTGCTTTCCCCCTTTCTCGCACAAACACCCATTTATAATCGACCTGTTTTATACCATAGTTGTACGGACTATAGGTCCGAAAATTTCTCGCTTCACAAGCGAGTCCAACACAGCCTTAATTGTGTTTCTCTATTTTGGCCAATCATTTTTGCGCCTACATTCATCAACAGATGTAGGTTCATGATCCTCATTTTATTTAGCGCTATATTATAAATAAAACAAGTATTTCATCGACGGTTATTTTACGTCGGTTCCATCTTATTTCTGACACTGAATAATTAATCGAGATCTCATCATTTTCATGTGTTTCTTCTCGAACTTTATCAATTGTGTCAGAAACCTCTTCTGGAGGATTTTTCTCTTCTTGAGGACTTTTAATGTGAACCTCTACTGGAGGTCTTATTTTCTCACTAGGGCCATCTTATCTCTTTGCTCCTTTTTCTTTATCGAGATTTTTTTTTTCTTTTGGAACCGAGTATATTCTACGCTTCTGGTGCACTTTAGATTCATTTGCATACATTAATTGTTCTTCATGAACATCAATTTGAACAGGAACATATGCAGCTGGTATACAAGATTTGGTCACATTATTTAATCAAATTAATAACCAACATACCCAACATACATAACATATATTCCCAGTCTTCTTTAAGGACTAATTTTACTATGCTGTGGTGGAGCATTATATACTGTACAATCAATGGTCCGAAGATGGGTGATACTAGGTTCGTGACCATGAACCAATTAAATAGGGAGACCTTATGATAACTTGTTGGCTTGATGCACACAAGTACTGCTGCATGTAAAATACCACTTTCTCAAACAGTAATATCTCATCAGCAATGGTCTTGCAATCAATTGGAAATATTCAATGAACGATTCACCCAGATCGTTTTAGGTGTGAACATAAGCTACAGGATGTTCAACCATTATTTCCAACAATATACATTAACCATTGAAAGAATACACCAGTATTATCTAGACATATAGCCTTATAGCATAATTAGGGATGTGTACCCACAAGTGGCTTAATCATTAAAATAAGTGCGCACAATGCCAACTTGCACATAATAGACTACCTAGTCGATGCATCGATTAAAATCATAAAATTACCTAGATGGTCAACACGGCGGAGTTATTAGTCCGCGTACATGTCTCTGAATTATTCTCAAACTTGCTGGTGATTCTAGGCCAACCTCATCTTAGGAAGGCCAAACAATTAATTTTTTTTCGCAGCAAACAAACACATGGAAATTCATTGATTGTAAAACCTTCTGGTTTTTCAATGAATAACCAAGAATAAATTATGTGCATCATTATTGATCCAGGATGGCCCAACCGGTCATGCCAATTAAGATATCCACTAGTCAACTTCTAGTTGATCTCAGCTTCCGGTTGTGCAAACTGTGTATTTAAACACTTAAAATTGCTAGCTTCAGGCTAGTGCATTACAGCTTCTGGCTGGATATGTTAAGTTTCAATTACTCGAATATTGTGTATTTATTAATTTAAAATTGCTAGCTTCTGGCTACTATATATGTGCCAGCTTTAGGCTGCTATACGTGTCTCAATTTTAGGCTTATTTCTGCCACTCATGTCGAAAAAATCAGAATTATTGAGCAATAATTAATGTAGTGGTAAACTTTTTCAAAAAGCAAATCCTTTTGGATCTTTTTGGGGTCCACGTTTGAAAAACTGACACATTGCTTTCTAGTCTCAGACTATAAGAAGGGGAGAGATATGTGGTGGAAACATATAGAAAATCATTAAGAGATAAAAACATGCCATCCCCAACTATTGTCTTCTTTGTTGAGGGTGCCTCTCTAGAAAGGAGGAATAGACTAGCATATAGTATGGTAAATGAACAACAAGAGGAATTACCGAGTAAACTCGCAAGAATTCCTTGTTTAGTTTTTGTTGATGAGCTTTACTCGTCTAGGTTCTTTGTAACTCCTATAGAAGAGACTTTCTTCCTAGAAGACCAAGGCAACCTCAGGCCTTGTTTTTATGGCTCAGCTAATTCTATTATGTTTTTCATATCTGATAGATTGCAGGAATTTCAGCTAGAACCTTCATGTCAATTTCTTAATCAGGGCAGTTATTATCAAGTTTTCATGATGGCTCGGAGTGTACCGAGGGTGTCTGGGTTACCACCTACATGGCCTAAGGTACGAATTTATTATGGAATTGCAGGGGTGTAGCCAGAAGATCTCAAGATTTCGTGCGTACCTTAAGAGATCTGAAGAATCAGTACAAGCCAACATGGTATTGATCACTGAAACCTTGTGACAACCTGCAGAGAATTATGGAGTAATTCCACTCTATTTTCCTTCAACGAATCGGTTTGAGCTACCTGGAGAAAACAACATGGGTGGTATGTGGTTCTCTTGGAACGAGAGTGTCAGGGTCAACATCAACAACGAGGCTCAGAGTTTTAGAGTCAATGTTGTACCCAACAGATAAATAATTATTTCAACTTTTGTATGAGAACAATTCCTCTATGTGGATGTTCTCAAGTAATGGATCCATTATGTAATAATAATATGCATGTTTTTCCTTTGCCATTATAATCTCATCTGCGGCCACAGGCACAAATTAAACTGTCTTATTCGCTTCAGGGAATAGGGCAGAGTTAATTTGACGAGATCCATAATAATTTTTTTTATTACTGTAAGTAGGAGTGTCAGTACTCTTCAAGAGTATTTTCTCTTCCAGAGCGTAAATATATGATCTTCTAAATCATAGTAAAACTTGCATTCTTTAGAAGCATATTAAAACTCATGCTCTTCTGGCGCATTAATCTTCTTCTCATTTTAAGATTGTACTATCATATGTTATGTGAAATAGTTGACATCCACGTGTAATTCCACTCCCCCTTGGATGTCATTTTGCATTGTCTCCAGGGCAAATGCCTGAGCCATTATTCTAGAAACGATTATAACATGCTGTAAAGTAAACAGAATAAAATAAAATATAACACATAATAATTAAACTGAACATAAAATATAATCATTCAATATATCTTGCACCTTCAGGGTAAGCAAGATAAGAACAATATTCATCTTCTGGTGGTCATACAATATCCTTCTTCTGGTGGACATATTTTTCTTTAATTTTTTTCTCAAAGATCTGCTGGATCTTTTGGCAGTAAGACTTCTAGTCTTTGCCTTATATTTTCTTTTATTGTGTCTTCCAGACTATTTCCATTTAAATGCATTCAGTGCCCGTGATAAATTTCTTCCGGAAATTTTAAGGGCTTCCAATTCAAGTTTTGTAATAAATTAAATAAATAAAGGACTTAATTTAAAGGCTTAATACCTCTTTTAGCCCCTTAGTTTGGCAATCATTTTGATTTTAGCCACCTAATTTTTAATTTTTTGATTTTGCACCTTAGTTTGGGAATTATTAGGTATTTTCACCCACCAATCTATTCCAATAGGTAAAATTAATGACTTGTAGGTTGCCTAACATATGTAACTCCTCTTTTGAAAATTTTTTTCCCTACAAAGTCACCCCAAACCGAATCGCCAGAACAAAAACTGATTTATGACTCGATATAAACCGATTTTGTTTCCTTCTTGCATTAATTTTCGGGTTCTATATCGGGTCATAAATCATTTTTTTTTGTTTGGGAAATTTGGCTTGGGATGATTTCATAGGAAAGAAAATTACTAAATGAGGAGTTAATATGTGTTAGGCAACCTACATGTCAATAATTTTACCTAATGGAATAGGTTGGAGGGTGAAAATACTTAATTATTGCCAAATTAAGGTGTAAAATCAAAAAATTAAAAACTAAGTAGCTAAAATCAAAGTGGTTGCCAAACTATGGGGCCAAAAAAGGTATTAAACCTAATTTAAATAAACATGGGCCTTTTATTAATTAGCCCAATTAAAATTAAATAACCGAAAGTTAAATGCAATGGGCCTTGTACGAGCCCAATCAAAACGTAAATTAAATGGAGAAAATAAATATAATGGGCCTTTTCATAGCCCACTTGTAAAATAAAACATAAATTAAATAGAGGCATAATAATAAAGGGTATGCTTACTCTATAAACCTTTCAGCAATATAAATTCTCCCCCTTTTTTTTAGAGCAGAATATATATTTACCTTTTTTTTTAAGCAGGCTGGGCCATAAACAGTACCTTTTTTTTTAAGCAGGCTGGGCCATAAACAGTACCGGCCCAGGCCCGTGCAGTGTGCCAAGCCCAGGCCCGAGCTAGCCAGCCCAACATCCAAAGCCCGCGGGTCAACCCGACCCGGGCCGCGACCCATCCGGGTCATCTTCAACTCGCTGAAACGGGTTGTTCCAGGCGGCGGTGAGAGCGATCGGCGGGGATAAGCGGGGCGGCGCGAGGTCACTGGAGGCAGGAGCAGGTGCGGCGGTCGTGCAGGCGACAACGGGAGACGACGCGGCGCGCCTTCACTACCCGACTCCGGCTCGGTGTTTGTCGGTGTTGCAGGCGTCGGGTGATGCGAGGTGGGGCAGCGACGAGAAGACGACGGCGCGACACAGAGGCGGTGGAAAGAAGTCGCGGCGTCGTCGGCAGGAGGCGGAAGGCGTGGGTGCAGATGAGGCAGACCCGACGGGTCTTGCCGGGTCGCGGGCGTGGCCGTCGGGTTTCCTCATCCCGGCGGCGCGTCCGGCGGCGGAAGAGGACGGGAAAGGTGCCGGTCGGTCGGCGACAGCGAGAGGAGGGCCATGGTGGTGGTGGTGACGCGAGAAACGACACAGATCCATTCGCCAAGAACAGTAATACAAAGGAGCAAACAAGGTGACGACTGTTCGTTTCTTCTCCCCTTTTTTTCTGCAAAAACGATGCTCTGGGTAGGGACGATCGTGCTGATAACGTGTTACGAATATTGTTGAAGCACTATGATGAATGAAGAAGCAGTAAGGAAGATGAAGAAGCAGAGCTGAAGGGTGGAAGAGCAGTCGGTACTGCCTGGTTCGTTTCATTCATATATATATATAAAATAGGTAGGTACAACAGTATTCACACACAGTTTATACACGTTTTATAACAGCCTAGTCTTTCTCATTCTACTTTTTCGCCGTTTTGCCGCAGCTTCAACCCAGAGACTATTTCAACAGTTAAGATGTTGTCATGTGACACTCATCCATGTGTTCTGTTAAATAATCTTAACGGAGGGGTTCAATTGATGCCCCAACATTATTCAGATGGTCAATTGATGAAAAAAAAAAGTATAAGTAGTTAATTGATGAAAAAAAAAATACAGGTGGTGAGTCAAAATTCGACGTGAATTTAGGGTGTCAAAATGTAATTAACCCACACCGACAACCTTCCCCGATCATAAGAAATACTAAATTTAATGAAAAAAATTGTTTAATACCAAAATTCATAAAAAAATCAATATCAGGACCAATTTAGTGATGGAGTACAAGGACCAAAATTTCCATTAGTCCTTTGGTGATACATTAAAGCAACAAGAGTAAAATATTCTGAGCCAGCCAGCTGCTTTATGTTATCACTAACTTGTCCCAAAAAAAAAAAAGCATAAGCTTGTTGCTGTTAATGATCAGTCACATGACATTTTTAAGCTGTAACAATTTGAGCACTGAAATTCACCATGTGTTGTCCCCATGTTAGAAAAGTCTGCAAAGGAATAGTTGATGGAACACTTGACTTAGCCATTTAAATGAAATATATTATTCTGTTAAATGGTGGAGGGCCAATTAACACAACTGTTGAAACAAAAAGCCTGGAGAGAAAAATAAAATCCTGAGCCATTTTTTTTTTTTTTGGTTACAACGAGAGCCATAGAAAATTAGATTACAGAGTGTCCATTAGGAAGACAATCCACATGCAAAATAGGCAGAATACTTCGTGGAGCCATTCGTAGAAATTGGATGTCACCAGTAGCAGTTAACGCCATCTTGGCCAGAGCATCAGCAGCCAGATTTGTATCTCTAGGACAATGCATGAACTGTACTTGACCCAGTCGGGAACATAGATCCCGAATGCCCATCATTAGAGGATGCGAAGTCAAACGATTTGCAGTACGATTATTGAGCATTTGTATCAC